>CM021110.1:385845572-386105296 GCA_007115665.2 Sequoiadendron giganteum
TCTTTTAAGTTTTTTAGTTTCAAATTTCAATACCAAAATTATTTCAATTTGTTGTGCCTTAGGTATTACAATGGCATCCAGTTCTTCCTCAGGCCAATCTCGTTTCAAAATAAATGCAACCTCTCCCCTTTGGAAATATGTAGAAATGGTTCAACAATGTCCAGGTGGTGGAGTATTTATTTGAATTTGTGGTCATTGCAAAGTTCAATATACGAGCTCATACAGTCGAGTGAGAGCCCACTTGTGTAAGATCCCTGATAATGGCATCAAACCTTGTTCAGGACCTCCTTTTGGTGATGGCAAAGGCCTTCCAGATGATGTAGTGTTGAAATATATTGTTGAGCAAGAAAAATCAGAGCATACAACTAGTAGTCTTAAAACAAGCCATCCTTTGAGGAAAAGATCTCGATCCATGAAACCCCCTACACCACCACCTACTTATATTCCGCCTACACAAAGCCATCCATTTATGAACATCCCTCAACAACAAACCGTGCCCTCATCAAATAAAAGATCTAAGGGACCGTTGGAAGCTTCATTTCAAAATGAGGCAAGAGATATTGCTGATCAAGACATAGCAAGACGTGTCTATGCCAATGGATTGGCATTCAATGTTGTTCGTTCACCATGTTGGCAAAAAATGGTGAAATCTATTAATGAGGCTCCAAAGGGGTATAAAGGCCCAGGTTTTGAGAAGGTGCGTTGCACCTTATTGGAGAAAGAGGTGAAACATGTAGCAGACTCAGTGAAGCCCATAAGGAATTCATGGATCGAAACAGGGGTGACCATCGTTTCTAATGGATGGAACGATGCGAAAAATCACCCATTGATCAATGTTATTGCCGTGTCCCCTAAAGGGGCAATGTTTTTGAGAGCAGTGGATTGTGAAGGACAAGTGAAAGATGGTCCATTTATTGCTAACATCCTTTGCCAAGCTATTGAAGAAGTGGGCCATCAAAATGTTGTGCAAGTTGTAACTGACAATGCCAAAAATTGTAGGGCTGCAGGGTTATTGATTGAGGAGAAGTATCCCCACATTTTTTGGACACCTTGTGCTGTCCACTCCCTCAATCTAATGCTACAAAAAATTGGATCCAAAATTGAGTGGATCAAACAGTTGTATGCTGAGGGCGAAGACATCCAAATGTTTGTCACCAACCACCATATGACACAAGGAATATTCAGACAATTCTCAAAATTGGAATTGTTAAAGGTAAGTTAATTCTCAATATTTTTAAATTTTAAATTTTCATTTTGTAAAGTATTTATAAATTTAAATTATATTTTAATTTTAATTTTGATTTCCAAACAGGTTGCTGAGACCCATTTTGCCTCCAACACAATTGTGTTGAGGGGACTTATAAAGGTTCGTGAGGCACTTTGTACCATGGTAATCAGCCCTAATTGGTCCATATGGAGGCAATCTAGCAATGAAAGGGCAAATAGGGTCAAGCAAAGGATCCTAGATGATAGTTGGTGGGATCGTGTTGAGTACCTGGTTAGTTTCACTGAGCCTATATTGAGCATGATCCGTTACACAGACATGGATAGACCTTGTTTGGGAGAAGTATATGATGGTATTGACTCAATGATTGAGAATATGAAAACCATCATCAATGCAAAAGAGGAAGATCCTGAAGAAAAATTCTTCAAAGAGCTACAGGAAATCATGGTTGATAGATGGAACAAAATGACCACTCCATTGCATCTTCTTGCTTTTGCATTGAGTCCCAAATATTATAGTCCTAAGATACTTTCTGCTTCACCAAGAGTTGCTCCATATAGGGATGTTGAAGTGGGTCAAGGGTACAAGGCAGCACTTCGTAGAATCTTCAGTGATCGTGACCAACGTGATCGAGTGAGGGTTGGGTTCATGGCTTTTGCATGCTCTGGTACTGTTGATCAGAATATGGATGCTCTTCGAGACAAGTCCAGGGTGGATGCTCATAGTTGGTGGTACTTCCATGGGCAAGAATACATGCACCTCCAACCTATTGCAATTAAAATTTTATCCCAAGTAAGTTTTATATTTTGTAATTTTAATTTTAATTTATAATTTTTATTTTTATTAATTTTGTAACTCTTAAGTTCTTAACTATTTAATTTGGTCTTAATAGGTTGCTAGTTCATCGGCTTCTGAGAGGAATTGGAGCACATACTCCTTCATCCACTCAATAAAACGCAATAGGCTACATTCAAAAAAGGCAGAGGACTTGGTGTATGTGCATTCAAACTTGCGCCTCCTTACACATAAGCAAAGTTCCTACAAAGAAGGAGACAAAAGGCGGTGGGATATTGAGCCAGAGCAGCTTGACTTGGATGCTTCCACAAGTCACTTAGCTGCACTTGATATGGATGATGACTATGAGCTTGAAGCAGCTACTGAGTATGAGAGTGGTAGTGTTAGTGCTAGTGGCAGTGCTTGTGCGAGTGCCACTAATGCTATTTGTGGTTCTACACAAAATGTATCATCTAATGATGCTGATGATGCTGCTTTTTTTGATGACCCATATGATTCAGATTGATCATTGATCAATAATAGCTGATTGTAAACACTTGACATTTTATGTTTGAACTTTAATTTATAATTTTATATCATGACATTCGACTTTTGAGTATCACTAATATTTTAATATTTGACTATGAAAGTGGTGATGTATTTTTGCTATGTTATTAGACTATTAATATGGTGGTGTATTCTAAACTCAATTACTGCTGCAAATATGTATATATTTCTGATTTTTATATGTTTTTTGTATTGCCGAATCCAAGCCGTACCTAACCCCAAAATTTTTTTTTGCCAAATCCCGTACCGGATTCGCGTACCCGTACCCGAATCCAAAAGCGAATCAATAACTTAGATATCTAATTATATGAAATCATATATATATATATATATATATGTTATAGACAATTATGCAATAATGATGCTTGCAGCAATTATTGAGCCTTATAGGCAATTATGGTTCTTTAACATGAATAGGGATAATATATTCTTACTCGTTTGATTTACACTCAAATATCTTTTGAATGTTAGAACAAA
This sequence comes from Sequoiadendron giganteum, assembly GCA_007115665.2. Taxonomy (NCBI): domain Eukaryota; kingdom Viridiplantae; phylum Streptophyta; class Pinopsida; order Cupressales; family Cupressaceae; genus Sequoiadendron; species Sequoiadendron giganteum. The sequence continues at coordinate 385,848,616 of CM021110.1, forward strand.
TTGAACCATTTTGGAGATATATACAGATTTATCTCTGCAAACTACAGCAGACCAAAATAAGTCATCTGCATTAATAATTACATCCGCCTACTAGGATTATAACAGTAACATAGTTCCATAAATATTGTGGTATGCTATTTTATGTATTTGTTTTAAATATAATTGATTCCATGTACTTAATATAGAATTGTAATTCATATTAAATTATCAATCTAACCATAAATTGTTAATGCCTCTATAATCGACTGTGGTAAGAAAGGATGGAAGTACAAGAAAGGGGGAGAGATTCCATGCTGAGTAGACCACCCCTAATGGATGCCCATGTGTCTACCATTAGTGGGCCGAGGGGGTTGCCTATCTGCCCTTGGGCTTAGAAGTAGGAAAGACTCTGGGCAGCCTATTGAGGTTTCATCTCCAACCTTCCAATGATTGATTATTGGGGGGATAATAACTTTGAATCGGTATTGTTAGTTACTCATCTAGATTAATATATATATATATATATATATGTAATGGATGTGCAAACAATATACATGATCAACTAATTATTTTGTGAATCATTGGCTAACATCATTGCAAGGTTAAATCGGAGTTTATCAGAAGTTGTAATTTTATAAAATATATCTCTTAATTCGAAATTGTGATTTTAAGGCAAAAATCTAAGCATATCCAAACAAGGGTAAATTACATTATTGTTAAAATTAAAGATGCAAAGAATCACATTTGGCATAGATCTAGAACCCACAAGAGCTACAAAAAGAAGAAAATGGTTTGATAGAAGGGATGAAGCCCTTGGTACTCTTATTTTGTCCATTTCTCCAAATCTTAGATATCATATTGCATCTTGTAAACATCCTAATGATGTTTGGACTACCTTAGAAAGTCTCTTTGGTAAGCCAGATAAAATGAGGAAATTTAAGTTGAAGAATGAACTTATGAGTCTCAATCCTTCAAATTTTGATAATATCCAAGAATTCTTCTCTAGGCTCAATTCTCTTAGACTACAATTATCTAATTGTGGGGTCGCCAAAGAGGATGAACAATTGATTCTTTCTATTCTTGCTAAGCTTGGTTCTGATTATTCAATGTTTGTTTCTACATTTTATGCTATTATGGATGCCCTAGGCAATGCACACAAAATGCCTTCTCTTGATGAATTTGCAGCTCAACTCACAAGGGAACAAGCAAAGTTGGCAAGCATGGGCACATTGAAGTCTTCCAAATCTCATGCTCTTCTTGCAAAGGATCCAAAGGCTTCAAGTGGCAAAGGTAAGAAGAAGAATAAGGACCCCAAGTCCAATGAGCAAGGTAAAGAATCATCCCAAAGCACTCCTGAGTCCACTCCCTCTTCTAAAGAGGAATCGTCTGAAAAGAAGAAGTTGAAATGTGCATATTGTAAAAGGATAGAACATGATGAGCATTAATGTTATGATAAGAAGATTAATGAACTAACTCACGTTCAGAAAAACAACATCCCTCTGCCCTCATCAATGCCTTCTTCTTCTTCTTCTTCAGCATCTCAATTGATTGCTCCTTCATAATCTCAGTCAGAGAATATAGGATCTACACCTGGGCTACACAAAATGAAAGGACAAGCACTCTTGGCCTCTACAAGTCTTGAATCTAATAGATGTCTTCTTAATTCAACGGCATCTCATCATATGGCCTCATCTATGGAAATGTTCTCTTCTTTTGAGCCTTGTAATTCACCTAATATTTTGATGGGTAACAATACATATATGAAGGTATGTGGGAAGGGTTCTATTGACATGGGGGAAGGGACTTTTAATGATGTACTTTGTGTTCCTTCCTTGACATCAAATCTCCTTTCTATTTATCAAATTACTCATAGTGGACAAGGTAAGATAATTAAGTTCACTCCTAGTAGAGTCTACATAAGGGACTTGGAGACTAGGGATATTGTTGCTATTAGGATGGTTGATCATTCATCTTGTTTGTATTCATTTTCACATGTTTCTTCAACTATAGATAATGTTCCTTTGACTGCATATCACACTCATTCATCTAGTGTGAATCATGTTTTTGAGAAGTTTGCTCATCAAAACCTTGGTATTCTAGAGACTAGTGTTGAGCTTCCTACTCCTCCACCTCCTGCTTGTTCAGCTAGTGGTGCTTTGATCCAGTAGTATGATCATAGTTTTTCAAATCTTGCTTTGTGGGATGAATATTTGACAAGGATTTCCAACTTGCTTGTAGAGTCTTATACTGCAGATTTGGAGGACACACTTGAGGGGGTTTATCTCCTCTTTGATGACTGTTTCAGCACAACTGTTATCCCATCATCTTTGTCTTTAGAGATTGAAATTCATGAGTTTCCTCATTCTCTTGATTTGTCATGTTTCTTGGTTGAGATTGACCATGATTATGTTGTGGCTTATTCAAGCTTGGAGACTCCTACTCAATTTTCAGAGGCATACATGTTGAGACTTAGTCCTTCCTCCTTTCAATTTGATATGGAGTGGCTTCTTCATTGTCCTGTGGATTTGTTTCTTCCTAAGGGAAAATGTGTTGCTTGCAAGCATTGGATCATTTTTTGTTTTCAAGCACTCTTCATTGGCATTGGAGCTTCTTCATTATGGGGGGGATATGTTGTCTCTCTTTTTCCCTCTTATGGAGGGTTCTTCCTTGTATATACATGATGGATGTAGTCCTTGGAGGGTATCATTGAGTCCTCCATCCTTCATTTTTCTTTGTTTTTATCTCTCTTTTGGAGAGGAGTTTTGTCCCACTAGGTTTTCTCTTTTCCTCTATTTGTGAGAGATTGTGCTTGATTTGTAAATGGGTACCTAATATGGCCTTGCAGCAGGGACCCATAGTCTCTTTGCATAGTTTGCATAGTAATCTTCCCCCTAAGTTGCACTTAAGGGGTGGCGGGGGGTTGGTGTGAATAAATGTCTTGTACCTAGATAATTTCCTTACTAAGGACTTAGAGATGTTGATGTAATTATGCAGCCATGTGATGAATACTCCAGGCGCAATTTTTGAAAGATAAATTTAAATATAGCATAAGCTATTTAAATTTATTCGTTATCAATTTTGTTGAAGAAACGATTTATTAAATGGCTAAATTATTAAATATTAAAAAGACACAAATAAATATTATGTTATTATTTAAGGCCGACTTCTTCTAGAAAATTGCGCTTCTCCACAAAGACGTCTTTTCTAGAGGCCGACCTCTCTTGGTGAAGAGGTGCGAATTCATTCGGTTATCTATATATATGAAGCACTTCATTTGTGATCTTCATCAAGTTAAGCATTTCAATTCAAGGAGAAGAAGTTCAGATCGATTTTGTAGCAGCAGATCGATTCAAGGAGATTCATATTATTGTATCATTGCATCTAGGAGAGGTGTTGTTTATTGTATCATTGAGGCATTATGTTTATGCCCAAGTTGTAAGCAGATTGCTGCTCTTATTTATATCAATATATAGGAGTTATATTGGCTGGGTTTTTTCTCCCTCAGGTTGGAGGGTTTTCCCAGGGTATTCGTCTCTTTAATTTTGACAAATTTGGTCCAACATTTCTGTTCCAACTCACTTATCCTTCTCTATTCTATTTATCAGCTCCTGCCAGTAGAGTTAATTGATTTCATCAGACTGTTTCACTTCGTGTTATTCTTATCCTTTCATCTCCATCTTATTTCCATGTCATTAACTTGAACTTCATGTCTCTTGCATGGCTTACATTCATTCGATTCTATCTTGACAATTTCTGCTGCTCCTGAGATCTCTCCATACAATCAACAAACTTAGGACAAAATTAGACACATTTGAAAGCCTTTTGTCAGTGTAACCTACTGTTTGAAGAAGCATTTGAAAAGATGAGAAGAATGTTTTAAAAAAAAAAATTGAATGTTCAAATATAAATTTCTTACAACTTGCATTATAGGTAAATTCTCTATTTCCCACCCAAGATCAGCCTCCAATGACCTCTACATCTTAAGCATTGATTGAAAATTTGTGGAGACCCATGCGCTCTCACAAGTCAGCTAGAAAAATAAGTGGCATGCCCAAGACTCAGGGATTGAGTCTCAGCAAGCACACATGGCTTTTCTGCAAGATTTTCCCCCAAAACTTGGTTAGTCTCAAGCAGCCCAACCAAATACAACAGGCAAACAAAAAACAACAGCACCCACCCCAACCAAATACATCTTCTTTAACATCTCTATGTCTATATTTTCTCCAAATCCTCTCAACCATGGATGAATTCTCCTTTTACACCACCCTCACTAACTTTTCCCATAAGGTATACATTGAAAATACAATAGTGAGCCATGACTTAGCAATCCCCACGTCTCTCTACTGTCTTGGTATTTCTATGGATACTACTACTCCTTCCCCTTCCACTTCAAATGGAGGAAGAGCATGCAACACTCAGAGATGCCAGCTGAGCCATTTCATATGTTTCTTGAGGTAGGGTGTGAAAGTGTTTGGGCTGTTGTTAGAGCTTAGACTAGACTTATGTGTTCTCTAAATGCATCAATTTCGATTTTTTGTGTAATTTATGTTCTTTTTTGCAAAGTTTTGCCAAGTCTTGTGTCCAAGCCAAAATTTTGTGCTGCTGAGTCTGCATTTTACAACTGCAATCTTTACCATTGAGATTAAGTGAAAACATCCCTAATACCAAAATTGAAAATACTTCTCAGTTTGATATCCATTATAGCAATTAGGTGAGCTAATATATGACAGAGTGGTAAAAACTCAAATACAAGTAAGGTCCAAGTTAACATACGAATCTAGGGTGCACATGCGGGGAGCGAAAATGAGGGAGCAGAATGGAGGAAGCACATGCATATTTTCAAATCTTGAAAAAAGATCAGCAATAGAGCTGCAGCCTTGTACCAGAAAAAATAGGATTTCCACCAAATTCACTCCCAAGGTTGCTAATCGGCAAAAAAAAATTATAATTTCTACAATATTGATCAAGGACATATTGGGGCTGCTACAGTCCAGATTTGAGATCACTTAGAACAGATTTGAAGAAATTATTGTGAAATTAGTGTTTCCATCAAATTCACTTCCAATGCTGAAAATAAATAAATAAGTTATGAATTCTAGATGGTTGGTCAAAGACATATCGAGGCTGCTAGAGTCCAGATTTGAGGAAATTCTTGTGAAACTGGGGTTTCCACCAAATTTGCTCTCAAGGCTGCAAATCAGCAAATTTCTTGTAGATTCTTTCTAGAAGACAAGATTTACGCCCAAGTTAAATTAAAAATTTCATATCATTTGGATTTATTTTGTGTGATTTATTGAAAATATATTTTTCTCCATCATGGCAGGGCCTACCACAAGAGGCAAAAAGAATCTTGTCATGCCTAGAAAATCTCCAAACAAAGATAATATAGTAATTGACAAGATTGATCCTATAAGGGAAGAAAACACCAAGGTTGAACATGAGATTTCAACATTGAGGGTGGAGATGAGAAGAGAACTTTCTACATTACCAAAAAGAATTGAGTCTCTTGTGAGTTTTATGGAATCAAAAGGAGTAGATTCATAACATAAGAATTGGGAGGAGGATGTGTCTTTTAAGGGTCATGAAGCTTTTGGGTTTGAATCAAATCTGAAGAAGGAGCATCGCCTAAATAATTATTTGGCTAAGCGCTTTGCACCTAAAATGGATATGCGCAAGTTTGACGAGAAGGATCCACTAACTTGGATTAATAAAATGGCAATTTTTTTTTTCTAAATCAAATTCCAAGTAGGCAAAAAGTGAGAATGGGTTCCTTATATCTAGAACCAAAGCAATTCATTTGGTACCAATTGTTAGTTTTTAATTATCAGATATATAAACTGAAAGCAATCAGACAATGCAACACTTAAGATAATAAACACAGCAAGATACCCTAGGAAAACCCTCCAACTTGAGGGAGAAAAACCCAGCCAATATATGTCTTATATATTGACATAACACAACTCAGGCACAACACAATGCCAATATTGATACAATGAATAATAGGCACCTCTCTTAGATGCAAAATACAAATGAATATGTTTCTCCTTGGGATCGACCTGCTGTTACAAAATGATGATCTGCTGCTCATGTCTGAACTTCTTCTACAAATGCAAATATGATAAATGAACTTTCATGATCAAATGAATGATCAACGACTTGTATTTATACACACGCCTTGGAAGAGATGCGTCCCATCAACCAATAGGTTGGCCTCCAAACAAGGGACGTGCCTTTTAGAAAATTGTGCCTTCTCTTAAAGTCGGCCCCAATCAATTAATAATTAAAATATTAATTATTAAATATAAATCATTAATATCTTATTTTATGAAGCCCCTCTTCATAAAGCAAATTGATTGTATAAATTGAATAGCCATAAGGCTATATTTTATTATTGCTGCCTGGAAGTAGGTTGACTAAAGCTGTGCACATCAACAGTCCCTCTCAGCTAGGGAGAAATACTTCCAGCTGTACAAGACATATCACCTCATCGTGATGTCAATCACCATGGCTACACCCATGTGTGGAACAGAGCATATCACCTCATCGTGATATCAACCATCATGGCTACTCCCATGAATGGTACATGTGCACAAGTGCCCATCACTCAACGTGATGTCGTCATCTCATCATGACGTTCACCATATATACTCTCAGAGGGTGAATAAACACAAGTACAAGAAAATAATCACAGACTCTCTCTCGTGATGTTGTCATGGAGTCACACACATGACATCCACCTTGTCTACTCCCAGAGGGTGGAAACAAGGGCTTGCACCTCAAATCTCTCTTATAGAGAGAAATGCATTAAAGCAAATCATAGATCATTGAAGTTGAGACTCCCTCTTAGCCAGGGCTTCATTCTCCACAATACCAAGCTTGTCTTGGAAGTACACAAACTTTACTCTGGAGAGGGGCTTGGTGAGAATGTTTGTCGTCTACTCATCAATGCTAATGTATCTCAATTGAATTGCTTTCCTCAATACCATATCTCTGATATAGTGGTATTTGATCTCAACAAGCTTGGTCCTGTCATGAAACACTGGATTCACAGAAAGCTTCACACAGCTTTGATTATCACAATGAATGATAGTGATCTCCAATGATTGTCCAAACAATCCTGCAAGGAGCTTCCAAAGCCACACTGCTTCTCGAGATGCCACACATGCTGCAATATACTCTGCCTCTATGATGCTTAGTACCACTAAAGACTACTTCCTGCTACACCAGGAGATCATAGCAGGCCCCAAATTGAAACAACATCCAAAGGTGCTCTTCCGATCAGTGACACACCCTGCCCAATCGGAATCAGTATAACCATGCAGCTTCAAGTCCACACCAGAAGAATATCTCAAGCCATACCCAACTGTGCCACGCAAATATCTCAGAATATGTTTTGCTGCAACTAGATGTATTTTCCTTGCTTCACACATGAACTGACTAAGTGCACTCACAGCATAGCAAATATCTAGTCTAGTATTGACTAGATACATCAACGATCCAATCAACTGTCTTTACATAATAGGATCCACCAGATCTGAACTAGCTACAGCCTCCTTAAGCTTTTGAAAGTTGGTCTCCATAGGCGTAGACGAGGATTTACAATCCATCATACCAAATCTCTTCAAAATGTCAATGGTATACTTCCCTTGACTTAGAATAATCTCATCCGGCTTCTGCCATGCTTCTAGACCAAGGAAGTAGTGCATGAGACCAAGATCCTTCATTTCAAATTCAGAAGCTAGCTCCTTCTTGCATTTGAAAATGAGGTGTTCTTCTCCAGTAAGAATTAGATCATCAACATATAGAAATAAGATTAATGCTTCGCCATCAATTACCTTTAAGTAAAGGTTTGAATCAGCATCATTCTTAGAGAAACCCAAACTCGTCAGGTATTGGTCAATTCTTTTGTACCAAGCACGAGGAGCTTACTTAAGGCCATACAATGCCTTCTTCAGCCAGCAAACATGAGACTCCTTCCCATGAACCTCAAAGCTATCAGGTTGCTCAATATATACCATTCCTCAATTACACTATTTAGAAATGTTGTCTTCACGTCCATCTGGTGTATCTTCCATCCCTTAGATGTTGCAAGAGCAATGATGGTCCTGACAGATGTATAACGAGCAACTGGAGCAAATGTTTCCTCATAATCTATCCCTTCTTTCTGAGAGAATCCTCTAGCCACAAATCTAGCCTTGTACTTCTCAATGCTCCCATTTGCTGCATGCTTGATCTTGAAGAGCCATTTAAAAGATACCACATATTTGCCTTTAGGTCTAGGTATGATGTCCCAAACATCATTCTTAAGGATAGAGTGATATTCTTCAGACATAGCATCTTTCCATACTTGTTGACTTATAGCTTCCTCAACACTGGAAGGCTCAGACTCAATCATTTGACTCATCAAGGCAACATAGTTTGAAAACTTCTGAGGTCTTTTGCTTTCTTTAAAAGTTCCTCTAGGAGCTACAAAGTTTTATGCCTCCTGCATTGTACGCCTAGCCCATAGAGGTCTCTTTCTACCAATAACAATGTCGGTAGACCCATCAGTGGGTTCCAAAGGCTCAACTGGTTCATCATCTTCTTTTGGATTAGAAGGCTCCCTCTGAATCTCAGCAATATAGTCAATTTCCATATCCGGGGAAGACTCTTGGTCTTCATTGTATATCTCCATATGATGACCTTTGGATCTCTTGAATGCAATATCTTCTTCAAATGCAACATCCCTGCTGATCTCAATCAACTTCTGACCAAGAATGTATACTTTGTAGGCTTTTGAAGTCTCACTGTAGCCCACAAATATCCCCTTCTTGCCAGATGGTTCCAACTTTGTCCTGTCTTTAGGGACATAAACATACACACAACAACCAAATATTCTCAAATGGCTGACTTCAGGCTTCACACCTATGAAAGCTTCCTCAGGAGTTTTGTTCTCCAAGATACGATGAGGGCTTCGATTCAGAACATACACAACTGTCGTAGAAGATTCGGCCCAAAGGAAGATTTGTAGATCTTGATCATGAATCATGGCCTTAGTTGCTTCTACAATAGATTTGTTCTTCCATTCTACTACTTTGTTGTGTTGAGGGTTGTAGGGAACACAAAACTCCCTCTTAATTCCTGCTTCAACACAAAAGTTTTGAAAGCTTCCAGAGATGTATTCTCCTCCATTGTCAGATCTCAAAACTTTGATCCTTTTCCCGGACAAGTTTTCTACTTGAACTTTGAATTCCTTGAATCTTTCAAGTACTTCCTCAAATTCTTTAGTCTTTAAGAAATAAATCCAAGTCTTTCTAGAGTAGTCATCAATAAAAATTACATAATGCAAAAAAACACTCAAAGAAGTAACAGACATTGGACCACACAAATCAGAATGAACAAGATCTAGAATACATTTAGATCTACTTTCACTACTATGGAAAGGGGCTTTAGTGTTCTTACCCAATGCGCATCCTCGACAAGTACCTTCATGCTCCTGGCTCAATTTGGGAATGTCGGTGACCATCTTCTCCAAGGTTGGAAGAGCACAGAAGTGAATGTGAGCAAATCTTCTATGCCAAAGCTCACATGAACTCGAACCATCATGCAACAAGGCTTGTAGAGGACGGGTGGAGAGGCTGTAGAGATATTCTTATCGAACACCAATCACACTGGCTATCTTAATGTTCGATTTCTTTGGCCATACAAGAACTTTTCCTTCAAAAACTGCTACTTGATACCCCTTGTCTTCTATGGCTGAAATTGAGACAAGGTTCCTCTTGATGCCAGGTACAAATAGTACATCACTCAACTGTAAGGTGATTCTTGAATCTAAGTGAATGGTGGAGGTCCCAACACCTTTCACAGAATAACTTGCATCATCTCCAATTATGACTTGAACACTTGAATCTCTCATCACCAAATCTGAGAGATGTTCTCTAACCCCAGTGATGTGACGAGAGGCGCCACTATCAATCAACCAAGTGTTGCTATCTGTTGGAACATTGCTTGATAAGGCAAAATAGAATAGGAATTCCCTTGAATCCTTCTGAGGAGAGATCTCATCCACATCTGTGAATGAAGCATGTTGCTTAGGCCCGGTTGGGCAATCCTTTGCATAGTGACAAAACTTGTCACATCTAAAACATTGAACGTGAGATAGATCCTTCTTCTTCTTGATTGCAAGAGCACCATCTGACCCTTTATCTCTATTCCTCTTGAAGTATCCTTTCTTTCCTCCTTTTCCTTTCTTCTTTGAGGATTGAATGGAAAAAACATGAATGTCTTCATTTGTAGAGCTTTGACCAATGCCTCTTGCAACCAACCTTGATTCTTCTTGAATACAATTTGCTCTCAATCGATCAATCTTAGGAAGTTTTGATCTCGCACTGATTCCTTGAATGTATGACTCCCAAGATTTAGGAAGACCATTGAGAGCCAACATAGTCAGATCCTTTCTATCAACAATATGCCCAATGGTAGAGAGCTGATCTCTCAACTTGGTGATCTTCATGAAGTATGAGATGACGGATTCTCCTTTTGCCATCTTGATATGATGAAGTTGTTGCTTTAATGCAAGAGCCTGACTTGTGTTGTTGATTTCATACATCTCCTCCAAGGTCTTGAACATATCTCTTGTTGTTTGCAACTTAGAGATGATTGGCACAATGTGATCTTTCGCGGAATTAACCAACATCTTTTTCACCTTAGTGTTATTTCTCTTCCATTGAGGCTTCTCATTCGCTTCGGTTGGTTCAAGAACTTCATTCTCCACGAACTCAGCTAACTCATTTTCCTCCAAAGCGAGCATCACTCTAAACTTCCAGGATGCGAAGTTTGATGCACCTTCAAGTTTGTCTTCGACCTTGAGCCCGTTCACCATTTTGATATGATGATAGATGCAATCAAAGATGAGAACAATAATGGAGGATGACGCTGCTTATATAAATCTGATCTGACCTTTTCTTAGACCCGCTCTGATACCATGTTAGTTTTTAATGATCAGATATATAAACTGAAAACAATCAAACAATGCAACACTTAAGATAATAAACACAGCAAGATACCCTAGGAAAACCCTCCAACTTGAGGGAGAAAAACCCAGCCAATATATCTCTTATATATTGATATAACACAACTCAGGCACAACACAATGCCAATATTGATACAATGAATAATAGGCACCTCTCTTAGATGCTAAATACAAATGAATATGTTTCTCCTTGAGATCGACCTGCTGTTACAGAATGATGATCTGTTGCTCACGTTTGAACTTCTTCTAAAAATGCGAATATGATAAATGAACTTTGATGATCAAATGAATGATCATCGACTTATGTTTATACACACGCCTTGGAAGAGATGTGTCCCATCAACCAATAGGTCGGCCTCCAAACAAGGGACGTGCCTTTTAGAAAATCGTGCCTTCTCTTAAAGTCGGCCCCAATCAATTAATAATTAAAATATTAATTATTAAATATAAATCATTAATATCTTATTTTATGAAGCGCCTCTTCGTAAAGCAAATCGATTGTATAAATTGAATAGTCATAAGGCTATATTTAATTTATTGCTGCCTAGAAGTAGGTCGACTGAAGTTGTACACATCAACACCAATGGCTATGTGCTCAAAGGACGAAAAAGGCTCTTCACCTGGTCAGTTTTTACAAAGGAGCTACAGTCACACTATAGCAATAGTGTATCAAACAACTACGTTAGTCAGCTAAATTACAACAAACAGGATCATGCAAGGATTATATTCAACAATTTCAGAACCTATCCTTGCAAATAGAGACAAAGAGGTTAGTCTTATTCTTTTGGTGTTACTTGTATTTGCTTGTACCCACTAAATTTATCTAGGAAAATTACAAAGAAAAATGAGAATGACTTATTTCTTGGTGAGCTCAAGGATCACATCCAACATGAGGTATGAATGTTTACAACTACTTCTATATCTGATTCTTTTGTCCTAGCATGTAGGATAGAGGAAAAAAATTCAGCACCTAGAAGGGAGTTATTCACTAGCAACAAAGATGGGAAGACTTCTACATTATGATTCCTTGAACCTACAAAACTGACTCCTCAACAAATTGAAAAAAAAAACGATCCAAAGAGTTATGTTTCAATTGTGATGGAAAATATAGTAGAGGACATAAGTGTCCTGAGAAGAAGTTGTTCTACATTGAGGATACCAATAATGAAGAAAAGGATGAAGAAGATGTAGTTGTGGTTGTGGAAGAATCAAAAGATGTCCAGCTATTTCTTGTCATGCAATGTCAAGTATTAGTGCCCCACAAATGTTCAAGGTAAGGGGTTTCTTTAAACAAAAAAAGGTAACAATATTGATCAACTCAAGGAGTGTTCATAACTTCGTCAACAAAAAGTTGGCAACACAATTGAACTATTTTGTTTACCCAACCCTAGAATTTCAAGTTATGATAGCAGATGGAGGTAAAGTCAATTGTCCAAGGAAATGGCACCGCATTAAACTTACCATGGGTGACTATATGCTCGATTGTCCTATGATTGCTATCCCAATGGCTAAAGCAAACATTGTTTTGGGTGTCCAATGGCTCAATACCTTAGAAACAATTAAGATGAGCTTCTAAGAGATATTCATGTGGTTTCACCCAAAAGGTAAAACATTTGAACTAAGAGGGTTGCATGCAAAGAATCAAAGATAGTAAGCTCACATCAAATGCAAAAGATGCTTAACAAGGGGGTAGATAGAGGTGTGGCTCAATTATTGTCATTGGAAGTACAACAATCAAAGATTTTGGCATTGCTAAATCCATAAGCTATTTTGAAGGATAAGCCAAAAGGATTGCCTCCCAAAAGAGATCCTAAGTGAGCTAGTAAGCTATTCAATCCATTTCAAAGTACCATTTACCACCATCCTTCACCTCTTTTTTGAAAGTACACCAAGAGGTTAGAGCAATGGAGGAACAAGGTAAAGGCACAAAACAATATGAAGCAGCAAGTTGATCAGCACATCATTTTAACACAAACAATGCTACCTGAGCTAGAGTAGAGGAAAGACCCATCTCATAGCTTGAGTTAATTTTCCAAATGCACACAAAGGTGCTAAGAACTAGGATACTCGAATAACAAAAGAATTTGCCAGTTGAAGATGCCACATTGAATGATGAAGATTTTGTGCACAAGCATCAACAATTGATCAACATTGAGAAACAATGCTTGTGTGAAGAGTGGGCCATGCTACGCCCTTAATCCTATAGTGTGCATAGGGTTATGAGTAGTTAGCCTAAGGCTACCTTAGCTCTTAATTAAATTTATTCAATCATTATTGTAGTTTTATATAGGTAGTTAAGTCGGCCTAGGTGGCATCTAAAGCATAAGTAGGCTATATATAGGTGCTAGTGGTTAATTTATTATCATCATATTGTAACTTTTGTTCTCAATGGAGATATTTGGAGGTTTGCCCCCTCAAAGCAATATATTATTATCAAATAATATCAAGTATTTGCAGCATATTTCCTACTATATTTTTCTCTTGTGCAAGTGATTTCATTACATTTAGAAGGTGAAATTTGTCAAAAACTTGATAAGTGATTCAGATGAAATATGAAAATATTTCCCCTAACCACAATAAATATATCTCCAACAATTCACGCATAGAAAATGTTCCTATATTTATAAGTCCTCAATGTAAATCTTCAATAAAAACCAACTTGGAGAAAAAAGGGAATAATGGAGATAGTTCAAGGAGCACCATACCAACTTACCCTCTAGAAAATTGAAATTCATGTACAGGGCAAATCTAAGAATCTTATCCTTATGCTTAGCAAAATACTTGGAATCTAGAAGACGTTAGAATTGTGAAAAACATGAGCCACATTATCAAATAATGAACATAAATACCTTCCACACAAGAGATCTGCAAACAAAGAATTGCTATATTCCTCAACAAGAAAAAGCTACAGAATGCAAGAGACTATCAAAAAGATATGAAAGCTCGAGAGAGCAGAAGAGACAATACAATGAGGATTGACTGCTATATAGGAGCAACCCTAAATGGTAAAGGGATTAGATCAGGACAAGTGTCAACATCACATGAGAAGAGACAGAATGATCTAATAATAGCTCACTTCACTTAAAATAGAAAAGCACTTAGTTAACTAAATAAAGAACTCCTAAGTTTAGCTTAAGTGCATGAGAATAAATTAGACTAATAATTAATTAATGATTAATTAATTATTAGCTAATGCATGATTACTCTAACAAACACGAAATTGTATCGATTATCAAGTGCAAGAAACCTATCTCAACATCTAGAGCACTATACTCCCAAATTGTATTTTGCTCCAAAATTGTATGATGTAGTCCAATGAATGTCATAATAGCTTACCCTGTAGAAAATTGAAATTCATGTAAGGGCAAATCTAAGAATCTTATCCTTGTGCTTAACAAAATACTAGGAATCCAAAAGGCAATATGAAATTTTATCAATTATCAAATGCAAGGAACCCATCTCAACATCTAAAGCACTATACTCTCAAAGTGCATTTTGCTCAAAAATTGTATAATGTTCATGATTCCAAGTTCCAATAAGGCCTCAAAGGTTCGGAAGTAGTAGTCACTAGGACATACAAGTGAGCTCCCCATCCTTCTGACACCATGATTGATATTTGAAAAGCAATTTCCAAAGAAAAGTACCCCCAAGGAGACAAACACAAAATTGAATAAAGGATACCAAAAGCTCAAGGTGACCAACACAATAACACAAGCAATGATGTTAAAATACTACTAAAAGGAGAAAGTCGCCACTAGAGAGCAATTGTACTATTTTGTAATGTCCCCTTTTTAACCTGAGTTTGTGCTTGACAAATTAGCCTACCATCGGGTTCTCGTAGGCTAATAATGGTGATTAGAGGGCCTTATATAGGTATTAATGAGTTCTCCATATAGCAATTTGTTGTGTTTTCTTTTCCAATTCGTTGGCATATTCTAAGGGAATCATCTCCATGGGTTTTTGGCTCCGTTTTTATACATTTACTATTTATAGTAAGGCACCCAAGTGAGCAGAGGTTTCAAAGGGTTTCCTCCTAGCGCTAACAGAATCAGTAAATGATGACTCTTGTGGGAGTTGTGATATTATAATTATTATTAAAGTTATACTTTAATAACAGGGAAACCCGAGGACGCCCCCACCCCCCACCCCCCAAAATGCCTTGTACCCGTTCCCAGGACGTCACGAGTACTGGGGGACGGCAGGGGACTGTCCCTCTTTTTGCAGAAATCACGGGAAACGTCTTCGGGACGGGGGGACTCCGTTGACTGAAAGAGGGACGACTAACCAGTCCCGAGGACAGCCAAGGGATGGCTAAGCCGTGCCTCAACCGTCCCCCGCATTTTAGCATGTATAAACATTAAAAAAAAGGCACAAAATAAAAAAGTGATGGCCCAACCTACGTGGCATGTGTGGGCCCCACTGAGTTTGACTCCCTTATGAAGGAAAAAGGGCCTCTCTAACCTCATTTTATGCATTTTGTTTGTTTGAGCAGCCAAGGGTTTGAGAGCAAAAGAAGTTGCAGCCATCAAAGTAGAAGGAGCAGCAGCTTGAAGGAGGAGAGGAGGTTGAAATAGTGTTGAAGAGAGTGCAAATCCACCAAAGAGATATGCATTTCCTTTCCCTTCTTTTTTTTTCATTTTTTTACAAAATGTGAAGCATACATTGTTTGATTTTTTTAATTTTTTTGCATTTTCAATTGAAACTTGCATTTTAAAAACAAAAAACATGAGCAGCAGTGAGGGTGGAAGTGATAGTGAAGTTGAAATGCAAACTAGAAGGGAAAGTGGTCGGGGTGGTAGTAGAACTAGAGAGCAAAGAAACCCAATCCAATGCCTTCCTTCATCAACCAATACCAAAACCATGGAAGACTATGCAAGACAACCATTAAACCCAAAAAAACCATTCCTTCGATATGTTACACCCATGGGTGAAAGACAAAAAAATTCAGGGGGGAGTAGGGTTTGGTTTTGCCATATTTGTGAAAAGGAATTTAGGGGCAGCTACAAAAGAGTTAGGTCTCATTTTTTGGGTGAGGTGGGCCATGGAGTTAGAGTGTGTCCTTCATTGACAGATGACCTATTTTTAGAGTGCCAAAAAATTCAAATAGAGTGTGATGGTGGGGTTCAAGGTGGGTCTCCTTTTTTCCCAAGTTCACAATCATCTATGCCTACTCCTAGTCCTTCCACAGTTGGTAGTAGTGGAGTTGTCTTAAGAGCAAAGAGGAAGGTGAGTGTTAGTGAAAAGGCAACCTTAGTTGAGTCCATGTTTAATAACCAAGCACAAGAAATCACTAAATCCTCCATTGCCAAATTCTTTTTTGCACATGCCATTCCATTTCATGTGGCCCGTTCCTCTTATTTCAAACAAATGGTGAAAAACATAGCAACTATTGGTCCTTCATTCATACCCCCTGGAGATCATAAGCTATGCACCACCCTCCTAGACAGAGAGTACTCCAAAGTTAACATGTTAATGGAGCAGATGAGGCAAACATGGATGAGGACGAGGTGCTCTATAGTAATGGATGGGTAGACTGATTGTAGACATCAGCCACACATCAATGTCATAATCACATGCCCTGTTGGTTCTTATTTTCTTAGAGTCGTAGATTGTTCGGGGAGACGTAAGGATGTAGAATTCTAGTTTTCCATTTTGAGAGATGCCATCGAGGAGGTTGGGGCTGCAAATGTGGTGCAAGTGATCATCGATTCAACATGTGTGTGCAAATCGGTTGGGTTGATGGCGGAGGGTAAGTACAGGCACATATTTTGGATCCCATGTGTTCATGCATTGAACAATGCATTGAAAGACATAGGGAAGTTGGATTGGGTGAAGCAAACGGTGGCAAAAGCTAGAGATATTCAGATGTTTATTTGCAATCACCACACCTCACTTGCTCTCTTCAGAACTTTCTCAAAAAAGGAGTTTTTCAAACCTGTTGAGATAAGGTATGCCACTTACTTCATTTTGTTTCACTTTCAATTTGTATTCATAATCTGATTTTGTTTTAAATTTTTATTTTTTAATGAATCATTGAATCAATGAATGAACATTGAATGTAGATATGCCACATACTTCATCTTGTTAGAGAGTATGGTAGAGGTGTATGAACCTCTACAAGCAATGATGGTTAATGCAGAGTGGGCTAGATGGCCTTATGCAAGTTCTACTGAAGGAAAGACCGTCAAACAAAAGATCCTTGATGACAATTGGTGGGCCAATGTGAGATAAGACATTAGAATTTTAGATGGCTGGTTTTCATATTAAATTTCTGATTTTAATATTTTAATTTTATTGTCCAATGTTTCAACTTTTGAAGTTTCTAACATGTCAATTAACTTGTCAACTAATTATTTTGAACTTTTTGTTTGCATTTTGCAGATATATTTGCTCCTTCATCTCCCCTATCGTAGATGTCATCAGATATGCCGATACAGACTCTCCTAGTCTTGGAGAGATTTATGAGACATTTGACACTATGCTTGGGAAGATCAAGCAAGTTATTTCGGCAAAGGACCCCACTTTGGATTTATATGAGCAACACATTAGGCCCATTGTGACATGGAGGTGGAATACAATGAACACCCCGCTTCATATGGCTGCCTTTGCTCTAAATCCAAAATGGTATGCACAAAGACTTGGTAGGGTGCCTCCATGTGATGATGGTGAGGTTTTAGATGGGTTCACACAGGCCATTGAAAAGATTTATCCAACAAAGCAAGCTTCACTAATTCGGTCACAATTCCTAGACTTTGCAAATCTTACTAGCCCAAACTTGAGTAAACCACAGGCGAGGTTGGATAGAGCTATATTAGCTCAATCGAACCCTATTGGATGGTGGACCTATCATGGGAGGGATACACCACAATTGAGGACACTTGCTACTCGCCTTCTTGCATAGGTTGCTAGTTCCTCTGCTACAAAGAGGAATTGGTCCATGTATAGCTTTATCCACTCCCTCAAGAAGAATAGACTTACCTCTAGACGAGCGAAGAAGCTAGTGGCCATTCATAGTGCTCTTCGGCTTCAGGATCGGCAAACTCTAGAGTATCAACAGACTCCAGCTCTACAGTGGGATATTAATCTCAAGGACATGGCCCAGGTAGATGAGGAGGAGAGAGCTGAGGGTTTGGTTGGGGCTCCGTTGGTTGAGGAGGAGCATCATAGTGGCAGTGACTCAGAGGATGACTCTAATTTTGATGTGGTTATGAGGGATGATTAGGGGCAGCAATGCTCTTTGACTTTGTTTATTTTGTATTCATTATTGACATTGTATTTTGATTTTCATAGCAAACTTTAAAACTATATGGCAGCAATGTAGCCTTTGGGCATTTTGATATAAGTTTATAAATTCTAACTTGGAGGTTGTTTCATGATTCGTGTATGTTAATTTTGAATGCGTATTGAGTATTGGCATAATGTTGAGCACAAATGTTATATGTAAATGTTCTATAATGTATTATGCATGCCTTATCCATGTTATCATATGAATATTTAAAATTTCCCTATATTTTTATATAGCCGTCCCCTGCGATCCCTAATTTTGGCCTCAGAAATCGGAAGTCCCGCCGTCCCCTACCGTCCCCGTCCCGAAAACTTGGGGTAACCTTGTTTAATAATAATTAATTATAATGTGATTATTATAATTATTTATTTGACTTTATTATAAAGGGGTATTTAATGATATTAAGTCAAATAATATGTCATGTTTTATTTAATGTCATAAAGTCAAATTATAAAGTGACATTGATATGAGCACCCAAATGAAAAAGGAAAGGAAAGGAAAGGTCCTTTTATAGTCCACGATACCAAGCGGTCTGTTTTTGGGTCTACACATAGCTTACAGTATATGGGACTCCTCGTACTCCCAATATGAGGGAGGCACCTAATTCGTGCTCCACAATACGAGGTGTACATACCTTAACCCCCTACAAGATTTGAACTTGTGACCACTCTTTCAAGACGCTCTTTCAAGAGTACAAGTTCTCCACCATTAGGCCAACTCAGGTGTACCTTAACCCCCTAAAGGATATTATAAAAGAAACAAAAGCAAATATTTTAATGCGCTTTAATGATTAAAATGCCATGGAGGTTGTGCCACTTTGTAGGTGATATATAAGGCTCTAAAAAAAGCAAACTCATTCATTCATTGTTGATTCAATACTTATAAAACTTGTGAAGCTTTGGCTGTGAGAAGAAAACTAGGGTTTCTTCTTCAATTTGATCATGGAGAATGTTCGTTCTCTCTGATTTGAGCAACCTACAGGTGTGTGATACCATCCAAAGGTTGATGTTTCAGGTGGCTACACACAGGAGTCACATTTGTGCTCATTGGAGATAGATTGTTCAGATTTTCAGAGCTAGGGTTTGAAGAACAAATCAGACTGTTCATATTTTGATAGCAGATCAGAAAGGGTTTGAAGATTTGTAGTTTTTAAGATTATTAAGAGCAAGCTACAGTACCCACGTGAACAGTACCCGCGCTACAGTGATTCGCTATAGTAGCATGGTGGAATATTAAAGCAAGAGTTTAATACTGATTGTCCTTTAAAGATAATAACTTCTGAGTTGTACATTCACAAGCTTAGCCGCCATAATCAGTGGCATTCATATCTCAGGGTTTGCATTGCAATCTGTAGAGATTGGTGTGTAGATTACTGATTTCAGACCTGGACATGATCTCTTTTCAAGGGATTCAAGCTTGTTTGGACCATACGTGGAGGTTTGGAGTGCTGGCTGCTTCTATTGAGGGCGAATGGGAGTCCTAAAAGCCCATCGTGGACATTATTGTCAGTTCTAAGCACTCACCAACTGCTACTGATGACATAGACCTGCACATATTACCAGGTTACTGGTTCCTTGTATCTCATTGTATTTGCTAATAATTTCTGAGTACTGAAATTTCTGGATATCCACTGCTGTAGTCATTCTGGGCACTTAATGTATTGATTCTGCTATGCATAATGCTCTGAATAATGTTGCTGTAGCTTCATAGAGATATCAGTTAACATAAACCACATTTAGTTGACTGTGCTAAGGTCGTACAAGTCTGATATTAAATTCTGAGCAGGGTACCCTTGAATATCAGTCCTATGTATTGTTCAGTATGAATATAAGAAGGTTTGAAATGTTTTGCTGCTGTTACTAACAATCAGAAAAATCAGTGTTCAGGGTTTATGACTCATTTGGAGAACATTGAATGAGCTTATGTATTGGGATTTGAGTGTATCAGATTTGGCTTGCTCAGATAATTGTATTGATTAATTGTAAATGCAAATCTTTACATATTATATGCATTGAATATATCAAATTCTGAAAATACTTCTGAATCAAATCATTGTGAGTTTGCTTGCAAACTGTTCAATGAAATGTCCAATATGCCAAACTGAGACAAATCAGAAAAAAAAAACTGAGCAAAAATTGCAATAGGATT
The DNA here is from genome assembly GCA_007115665.2 of Sequoiadendron giganteum. Classification (NCBI taxonomy): domain Eukaryota; kingdom Viridiplantae; phylum Streptophyta; class Pinopsida; order Cupressales; family Cupressaceae; genus Sequoiadendron; species Sequoiadendron giganteum. The sequence continues at coordinate 385,869,039 of CM021110.1, forward strand.
TGTTCCATTTGGGGTGGGACACTTCATATTTGCTCCAACAAAAGTTACAAAATTGAAAGGTCGCCATATCATAACTCATGATAATGCCTTTAGGATCTATTAACAAATAGATAGGTCTCCATATATGTTGTCAAGTGTGCCCCCCTAGTCCTGGTCCCATACCGAACTGGTTTAGGTAACAATCCCACAACAAGAGTGGCCTAAGCTTGCCTAGGGTCCTACCTAGGCACCCCAAATTCCCTGCAAATCCTTTGAACCTAGGGTGCCTGAGTGAGACCCTGTGCAAACCCAAGGGGACCCAAGGGATGCCTAAAGAAGGAAAGAAAATCATTTTTTTAAATCATTTGTAAAAACAAAAAGGTATCAAATACCTAACTCACCCTCAAGTGATAAAATTAAGAAAATGGCATCCCCTCAATCTAGTTGGGGCCTCCACTCCCAAACCCCCATAAGTTATTGGGATCTCTTATCACATAAAAAACTTAATTGCGATGAAGGGGTGACGAGGAATTGGGATCTAACTCTTGAGTGTTACTGACTTAGATGTTACTGTCACACAACTTGCCAAAAATCTCTTTAAATGAGGCAGCTTCTATGTATGACATGGCTAGTGGAAGTGGCATTTCAATTCATTGTGGTTCAAATGAAATTGAGCCAAATGTTGGCTTTGATGCTCTCAATGAAGACCAATATGAAGATATTGTATATTGATTGTAATTTTCCTTGTATATGAGACTTTACATTTTTGCAAATTATGAGGAATTTAAATATTTTGTTTATTGGCAATCATGAATATCATTGTTTTTATATTTTATAATTTTATTTTTTTTAATATGAATACAACCATACCCAAGGGAAACAAATTGCCATATTTGTGTACCTATACCCAAACCCACTTTAGAACTGGCATTTTAGGTCTCCATGTATATAAAAAGGAACAACTAGAAGCATTAAACCCTACAAATAGACTATTGACCGGACTTTGCAAGCAATGAAATTGCATAGGACCCCTCGATGAGATGACATGGATAACATCAACGCCCACAAAGGCCCAAAGAAACCTAGATTACAAATGTTGAATGTGGTCGGAAGATTGACAAAAATATAGACTATTTTGTAGATTAATCATATAACACTCGAAGTTCCACATGTCAATATCCACATTACTTATGATATCATGCTAAATGCTAATAGAATGTATCTAGTCCATCCAATGTTTCAAGGATAAAGCATTCCAATGAAGGGAAACTTGTGTAACTAACTAGATTAATTATGAAACATAATTAGGAACAACCATAGATGAATACACAATATCATAGAAGTGCAACAAAATCATTTTATCAAAGGAATATTATTGAGGCTTTTACCGTTTCCCCAAATTTTCACCTTGGTTAGCATGGAAAGGATAGAGATAAATACAAAAGAAGGATGTTTGACAACACTAAATTTGTCAATAAACCTACAAAACCTTCAATGTTGACAAACTACACAAGTCGCCCATAGAAGTAAAACTCGCCAAAAATTGCAATTAAACCCATTTTGCCTTGTTGAAATGCATTTGAATCGGATATAAATGAGATTTTCAAGTGCATTTTTTGTTGTTGTTATAGCAGTGGGAGATATCTTTCTTTCAAATTTAAAAATGATGGATAAATAATACCAAAGCAAGTCGGACTTGCTATATATAATAATTTCATGAAGAGTCACCTTGTTTCTTAAAAGAGGCCAACCCAAATGAAGAGTCACCTAGTTTTGTATAAATGCAAGGTGATGATCATTCATTTGATCATCAAGTTCATTCATCATATTCACATTCTCTATAGAGCAGAAGTTCGCCCTTCAGTAGCAGATTATCATCTTGTAGAAGCAGATCGACTTCAAGGAGTTACATATTTATCTTGGCATCTTAGGATAGGTGCTATTATCCATTGTACTAATTCACCCTTGAGAAGGGTCTGATTGTAAAGCAGATTTCTGCTCTTATTCTGCACTTTCTAATATATGAGAGATATATTGTTGCTGGGTTTTTCTCCCTCGAGTAGGAGGGTTTTCCCAGGGTATCTTGCTGTGTTCATTGTTCTTGTGTTGCATTTTCTGATTGCTTTCATTTCTGATCCTAAATCTAACATTTTTTACCCCTTTTTGATTGACGTGACCCACAAGCCACCAATTTGAATGACAAGTAGGGTTCTTATTTTGTAGGCAAATGGAAAACACTCAGCACTCTTGCAAATTCAAAACAAAAACAAGTTTATTTTGTAGATTTTTCAAATTTATCTCAAATAAAAAATCCTCACTACGTAAAAAAAATTAACAATGGACAAGAAGATAGTCAACGAGATCCTTCGAAATTCATGAGCATATAGGTCTGCTACCTTCATTTTCTACATAGATCTGAAATCCTCAAATTAAATTACAACAGAGACATTCATTTCATTCAAAAGCCCGTTGTAGATTGACAACTAGGCAAAATCTAACGGTGAGAGGGTAACACATGTTAAATTATTAAATTATTTACTTTTTTTGAATTATTAAATTATTCTTTCTTTATACATTAAATAAGAGTTAGTCTTCTCTACAAACTGCTTTAAATGATGAGAAAATGAAGTTATTGACAATCTTAAAACTTTTAATTTATTTTATTGTATACATCACAATCACTTCAAGTCAATGAATTTTAGATACACTTACCACTCTAGTTTTTTTAATTTGAATATGTTTGCAATGTTTCTATTAATTATTGAAATATATACAAATTAAACTTCATAATAAAAAAAAACAATAGATATCCTAAATACATCTATCTAAAAATGCTAGTAGTTATTTTACTTTACAACTACTTAAGAATTATTTTATTTTATTTACATAGATTGCTTAAGAGCTATTTTTATTTGCTTAGTAGTTATTTTATATTACTTCAAAACTATTTTATTTTATTTACATTGTTTAATTTATTTTAATTTAAAGAGCTATTTTTACTTAAAAGTTATTTTATTTTACTTTAGAACTATTTAAGAATTATTATATTTTATTTACATTGTTTACTTTATTATTCTCTGAAGAGTTATTTTCTTTGCTTAAATGTTATTAAATTTACTTAAGAGTTATTTTATTTTACTTTAGAACTATTTAAGAATTATTATATTTTATTTACATTGTTTACTTTATTATTCTCTGAAGAGTTATTTTCTTTGCTTAAATGTTATTAAATTTACTTAAGAGTTATTTTATTTTACTTTAGAACTATTTAAAAATTATTTTGTTTTCACTTAATGTGTTGTTTTATTTACTTGAAATTTATTTTATAATTTTAGTTTTGTTTTAAATATATGTCAGTTTTGTTGTAGTTTTTTTTATGTGCATGGTTAGGACATTAAGCCACTATAGAACAGCTATTGGCGTAATAATGGAATTAATAAAAAGCCCAAAGTCAATGGGCCCTTGATCTACTAGTGAAATTGAATTGTTCTAAATGAGCCCACCAAGGATCATGTCTTGTTGAGTGCAAGACCTTGACACCATAAGGGATGAGGCCAGGATTGTGCCCTAAATAACTTTGGTCAAATAGAAACCCCTCAGTCCTTAGCTCTCAATCTCTATACTATTGAAATGCCTTTAAATTTAAAAAACAAATTTTTCTCTTTTCTTTTGCCTTTTTTTTTACATTTTTTTGAAATCCAATTAAATCCCTTTTTTTTTCAAATCTTATACTTTTGGTTTGCTGATTTTCTCCCCAAAGAACTTTTGCTTCTATGCAGTAGCCTATGAATACCATCAACAACTAAATGATCGACAAAAATGCACTATCAACGTTTCCATAAACACAGCTCTAGTGAATGAACGTTAACACAGCATCCTAGCCACACAAAAAAGGTTCAAGAAGGTCTAAACTACTTAAAATTCAAAACTCTAATACTAGAAGAATGCACATAATACATTTTGCAACACATAAAAAAGAGTAAAGTGACTCCCAAAAAATTGACAATAAATTTAATATGAGATGTGAAAATGAATCCAAAAACTTAAGTTGTTCAAAGCAACAAGAAGAGTCAACTCATTCTGTGTATAGTCCAATCACTTATTTATCTCTCTTCTCGGATAAGTAAACATGCACAAAACACAAAAACACTGCCATCTCTAACACAGCTGGAGACAAGATACTTGCCTGAGGCGTAGACAACATAAGTGCATCTTGCTTATTAAGTCGAGAATGTAATAGGACAAAATATATCTTCCAGAAGCGACCTTCACTCATATAACCAGGACAAAGTTCAATTCTGAGAGCAGCCAGTCTTGGGGCTAAGTGTTCAATAGCCAAGGCATGTTCCCGCTGAATATCAGACATGTCGAAATCTTAAAAACAAAAGAAAGAAAATTCTCAGTATGCTTTCCACAAAATGAAATAACAATGGTCATTAACAAAGTAATTATTTATGCCTGCAACTACAGAAGAATTTGTATCATAAAGCTCTTGCCAACATTTTTGACAAAACATTTTCTTCTCTAAAAACCAAAATAAGATGTCCTGATATAATAGAGAATATATCTATGTTCCACTGATTCTCCAAGACGGGGGGACGGCGGGACAGCGGGACGAGTTTCGGGGACGGCAATTTTTTGAGGGGACGGCTATATAGTATATATATATAGATAGATAGACAGATAGAGAGAGAGAGAGAGAGAGAGAGAGAGAGATAAATTTTAAAAATATAGGGAAATTTGAATTTCAGATATTCATATGAGTAATGATAATCATAACAATGAACATTCATAAAGTTGCAAATGTAATCACCAATCATATTGACATATGCATCATAGAATCGAATTATCGAACAAATTAATACTACAACTACCTAATTGCTTCCATGGACCATAATTCATGTCAAATAGTCAATGTGCATATGATATAAAATAAATTTTAAATAATAAAATGCCCAAAAGGCTACAAGTTTGTACTACAAATATCAAAATAACAAAGTCACAAGTGTCCAAAACATAGTAATAGAAAGTATGATGGCTGCCGCTACTCGGCATCTGCCAACATTGCATCAAAATCAGACTCAGAGTTTGAGTCATTGTCATTGTGAGGGGCTGGCTCATCTAATGGAACTCTAACCAATACCTCTTTCACTTCTCTTGCTGGTTGCTGCCTTAATGCTCTCCTTTTTTCCTCCTAAATGCTGGTTTTTCTTTTCCAACAGCTCCTTCAAACCCTCCTCTTTCTCTTCTCACTTTTTCTTTTCGCTGCAATTTTTTTTTGGCAAGTTAAAATGAGGTCAAATGAAGGTAAGAAGATGTTTTAAGTGGCCATATTAGGGTTGGGAGGACATAGGGTCCACAAAGGAAAGAACAAAAAAAAGAAAATTTAAAATTACCTTCTTTTTTTGTGTTTAAATTGTTGTTGGGCAAAGGGGGACGGCTGGCTGTCCCCGGGACGGTTAGGGGATGGCTAGGAGTCCCCTATCCGTCCCCTGGACGGCTGGCCGTCCCCCTTTGTGTCCGGGACGTTTCCTCCAATCGGGGATGTCCCCAATTTTCGGGGACTTTTTGGGGACGGCTCCCAGGCGTCCCCCATCCCCGAGACGTTTCCGGGACGGGTACGGGGGGCAAAAACCCAGGGGACGCGTCCCCGTGGAACATAGGAATATATTATTGTTCAAGGAAAAATATCAAAACAGAAATGATGCTTATTATGTTTTCAACATGCTAGATACTAAAGCATAAATTTAGATCTTAGCATCAGAATAATTTTCTGTTACCCAGATGTCTAAAAGTTTGAATGCGGATTTCATTATTATAGATATTTGCATTTTTCCTGCATAACATTCTCTTCAAAACTGCTTCCTTTCAAAAAAGAATTGACATATTTTCTTCCAATTTAAAAAGTTCTACAGCTTGGCAAATAGAGCGAACATAGCATTCCATGCTATATTGACCACTAAAATGAGTATAAAAAGCCAGTCATTTCAAGCAGATTTTGCCAGCAGCTAAGCTCAAAGTTAAAAAGCAACTCCACGTTACTCAACGTTCCTGAATATTGTTTTTCTATGATACCATTGTTTCATCTTCGAAAAATATTGGTCTCTAAAAAATTCAAACTTATAAAGCCCTGTTGAGTACTAGTGCACCCCAAAGCAAATGAATATAAGGCCTCTAATCTCTATCATTTTACCTGTATCCATTTGTAATGATGTTATGTAGATGACTGATCGCAATTTTCTCTTATTTCAAAGGAATTGTCATGAATCCATAGTCAAAGGTCATGAACACATGGGTTTCACTGTGAAATACTGTGAAAGAACTCAGATTAAGTGTCCTCCAATGGTTTGCTAATGATAGTGGGCCTCAAACTCTCAATGAAGCTGCTTCCAAAATACAATTATCAGCTACAGTAACTGGAACTCGATACATATTGAGTTGTGAAAATTCATTAGAAAATTTCTAATTTATTGCTTGAAACTATTCTCTTTATTTTGGGCTACTTCTCTTCCCACTCCTAGTCCCTCCCCCTACTCCAACACACACCGACTGATCTATCTTTGTCCCAAACTAGTGGAACTAATATCTCAATCAACCACAGATTAAACCCTGTTAATGGTTCATGCTGTGGAACTGTTACTAACATTACCATATCCATCTAAAGCATCCATAATCCAAACTAGCAATATCAACGACTGTCATTGATGCAGTATTATTAACTTGAGCTGAAAAAGTAGTGGCCTAGAAAAGTACTAGAGTTTTATTCTATGGAACAAAGCTACCCAATCTTTAAGAAAGAATTCATCACCACCTGGTTAGCTACTGCCACCTGTTAAACAACCACCATGGGAAGATCAATGCCCAACAGCTCACCTGGTGTACCTTCCCTTCCTGACTCAGCATCCCTTTGCTCAGTGAAAGATCCAGCATCACTAGCAATAGAGACAGTAGCAGATACAGATTCAACAGAAGTAACTCATTCTCTAGATTGGGACCTAGATGAATAGACAGTAGACCCAATAGCAGCAGCTCGAGTAGAACCATTTGATCCACCTTAAGGCCTATCCATCTATTGGGTCCCAAAACTGCTACTTTGCTTCCTAGAATGGAATTTCACTCACAAGGCCAAGTTTGTCATCAAGCAAGTAAAATCAGTTCATCAACAAAACAATAGGGGGTTTAAGGTCAACTCTATGAGAGTGGGTTTTCTCTCCTACAGTTCAAGCTCATCTTAGACTCAGAAGGCTATTCCTAGAGGTTTAAATATATGAAATGAATGAGTAAAATTGGTAGCCAAACCCAGATTGTTGAATCAACCCTACAAAACTGTCACTAAGTTGAGAGCAACTGACTACCTTACTACCTCTATATAGCTGATTTCAACACCATTGTAGTGAGTGCAAGGTGGAGGGAAAAACACATAAACCATGGTGTAAGTTTATGGCAAATGTTCATAGGAACTCCTACCATGCTTTGTTGTGGGGAATGAGTTGCACTAAAACTAAAAATACCTTTAATGTTTGTTCATTCTTTAATTTGTTTTGATTTTAGGTGATTGGACAAGTACAAGCCAGACTAGTGCCAATCCAAAGACAATAGAGTTGCAATTAACAAGAGGATAATTGCAAGGGCAAATGCAAAACAGCAATTGATCTAAGCATTTAAATGCATCAATATGTGTTATTATCAACTTCACATGCTTAGTTATCCACCAGTGAACTGCTCAAATTCATATGCAAACACTAAATGATCTATTATAGGGACTATAACAAGTAAATAGTGTTTACATTCACAACAGCAAATGTGTTGAGGAAACATGCTTCTAAACAAGTTCAAACGTTAATGGAGAAATAAAATTGAACAATAACCTCTATACTAATCTGACACTATCATTGTCTTCCTATAGCTCAACTGAAACAAACCTCTCTTTGAAGTACTTTCTATGTTATTCTTCTGCTCTACCTTTGCCTGTGTACTGTCCAATGCACAAAACAAGGACAAAACCCAACAATAACACCCAACAGAGAGAAACCCTAACCAAAGGCATTGTAGCAATGCCAAATCCATGACTAAGGACGAACCTTGCCCAAAATGGGAATCTCAAATTGAAAGATGGGTTGGGCACTAATTCTTGGTCGCTAGAAAGGGCTTAGTATTAATGGCAAAATAGTTGGACGCAAAACCCCAAGTGTTTAGTTTTAGCACCCAAACCCACTTTGAAAAACTGCACTTTGTCACACCCCTAGCAAGTGGCAAGAGTCGAGTGGAACCTGGAAACAAGAACCACAGAGGTGCCATGGAGATTCTAGGCTCCGAGAAGAACCTGGGAGTGAGCACCTAGAAGAGATCAGCTAGCATCAAGCTTGAAAGTGAAACTAGAACTAGACCTTAGCAAGCAATCGACAAGCATCGCACCTAGAAAGGAAACGGGAATCAGGACCAAAAAGAGTCAAGAGAGTCAAGCCTCAAAGGGGACGAGGAACTTGGGACCATAGTCCCTGCCAAAGTCCAAAGTTCAATGGGAAGAAGGAATGATTGGGTGGAGATTGGGGTAAAACTAGAAACTAGAAATTGAACCAAAAGGTTTCGGGTTCTGATTGCCACTCACGGCCCGAGTCATGAAGAGAAAGAAGGGTCAGAGGTCGAGGGCAAAAGCAAACTTGGAACTAAAACCAAAAGGTTTCAGATTCCAAGACCATTCCAAGACTTGGGGTCAAATGGGCTTAGAGGTGGTATGCAACAAGGTTCAAACTCCGAGGTGAACAAGGAATTTGGAACCAAAAGTTCTAGGTTCCAATTTTTGTCCAAAGCCCAGGGTCTAACAAAGGATGGAAGCACTACTAAGCGGGAGACCTTGCAAGGGTTGGAACTTGGGAGGAACCTAAAACTTGGAACCAAAAGGTTCTAGGTTCCAAGTTCATTTCAAGACCCAAGGTCTAATAGAGGAGTTGGGAATGAGAAGATTGTGGAAGTAAGGATAGGAAGGGAAAATGAACTTGGAACATGAGGTTCTAAGTCCAAAGGGAGGTCCAATGTTCATTAGTAGCTTTAGAAGACAAGTAGAAGGAGAATGGGAACTAGGACCAAAAGGTTCTAGGTTTGCATCGAGGCTCGATGCCCAACAAGCACCAAAGGAAAAGAAACAACCTTGAGGCTTGAATAAGAAACACCAACTCCTCCAAAATTTTACCAAGTCCCACCATCCATCCATAGTTGTCACTTGTCCTAATAGCATATTGAGACAAAGACTTAGAAGTAGTTGTATATAGAGAAGCAACACTAATGGCAAGGGTATTTGATCCAGCGACTTGGGTAGAAGGTCCGGTTGACCAAGCTTTCCTTCATAAGTAGAGTTGGCAGCATATCCAAGTTCACCTTGTTCCAATTTTATGCACATCCCTACCTGTTCTATAGCTAGTTCCACATTATAATCCATACTCAGTTTACAATCCAAATTTGGAAACATTGTTTCAAAAACAATGACTTGAAGCATTCACATACCATATGGCATAAGCCATTATTGTAATTTCCTTCAAAAGAAAAACTAAACATAGCTCAACAATGCAAATGATTGTGGATTTGCAGCGATGGCAAACCAACAAACCAAGAATAAATGGCAAGATACTTGGAGACTATGTCTAGAAATTGGGATTCCCATCCCTATCTTTTGTTGATTATGGTGATCGCATTGCACATTGAAGTGCTTAGATATGAGTTGTAGTTTCATTTAAATGTGTCAACATGCTGAGTGGTGTGTTGATTTTATTCAAAAAAGGATGGTCTAGAAGTAAGATGATGCAATTGTGCACGATTGATCACTAAATGTTGACCACCAAAAGGGTCACATTCAACAAAAAGTTACTTTAGCATGCGTCTGCACTCTTGAGCACTTCAATCAAATACAACTTAAGTGGTCATCAGCGATTCTCCATTTTCAAGCCCACAATCTCCCTTTATAATTGGTTTTTTGTTTTGGATACGTATGAAGCATCAATGTCATGCTCCAAGATGCTTCCTCTCAATCAACCAGACCAGTAATTGTTTGCATAGCATCTCCTAGAGTTGGAGCCTATTTGTCTCTCCTCTCAGGTAAGCTGGATTATTATAAGTGTGTGTGTCATGTGTCCCACCAATGATCAGTTCTTTCATATTTTACATTTTAAAAATTTGCCTTCCATTTTTTAGGACACTAATTGTTTCGTCTTTGTTTTTGAGAGCAGATAATGTGATGATCTTTGAATGTCAATCTTCTTTTTGCTATCAGACACTAGCCAATTTCATGTAAGTAGCTCATTGTGTCTCACCAATATAAAATCACATAGGTTGTCTTCTCCTCAAATGCTTGTGCATTCCCAATACCTAGCTCATTGTCCTTCCTTTCCTTTTTTTATGTAAGTGGTGTTTCTGCAATGTATCAAATCATGTGATGACTTATTAGGATTAAGATTCATAGATTCAAGTCAACATTTATTGACCAATATTTCATTAATAGTTCCCAAGAACCCATTTCTCATGACCACAAATGGTCCACTTAGCATTCATTGCATCTAGGTGATACTCACATGGGCAGAGCACCATGACTTCCTAGGAGGCCATCCATCCTAGTACTCAAGCTTAATCATACTAAACCATGGAGTTTCCACCATATTCGATCCCTTCTAATGACACATTTTCAAATTTCTTCATTGATACAAATTCCACGAGTAGCTCTATATTCTTGGGCATATTCATGTTAAAAAATCCCTCTCCATAATTGAGAAGACGTTGGGCTTGGGTATTATTGTAAACCCACATATTTTCATTGCTAATCTTGGACGCTATTTTTTTTATTCTCTCTTTCTAAGCATGTTGGTAGTTAGACTTCTTCTATGTGTTGGTGTATATAGGTGATTTACCTATCTAGGTCCTATTTACATTGTTAAGTCCACTTAGGTCCTAGGGGGGGATCTTTCTAGTTAAGCATTAGTTGTCACTTATCTTATCTAGTTGGATTTTGGTTAATGCTTGTGTCCTCGGTTATTTAATATTGCCACATGTCATTTGATTATGGCACAGCCATTTAATATTGGTACATCATCACCCTTGCCTATATAAGAAAGGCTTCATATGTACATTGAATCCCAGTTGAGTGTGTAAGTCCATTATATCACTACAATCTTGAGTATTGCATTGGCCATATCTTGCATCCATTGTTGCAATTTCATGTTCTTGCTTTTCCCTCTTGTAGAAGGTTGTTGTTAGATTTTGCAAATGATCCTGGAGACTTGAGTCCTTGAGTGACTCTAACATGTTATCAAAGCTCCAGGTTTGTAAAACCCCTTCTCAAATCTGAGGGTGATTCAAGCTTGAGCTTTTGCAGGGTACGCATTGGAGCGAAACGGACCTCATGATTGAGTCCAGAAGGCCCAAAAACCCCTTTTTTCAAATAAAATACTTCATATTTGGTTGAAAAAAGTTTTGGGGCCATTTTTGAGGATTTTCATGAAAGGCTACAGAAATATCTATGTACAGTAATACGGAATTCATATTGTTGTATGACGTCATACCGTTTGCATCATCATCTGTACCGTCAACATCTCTATAGGGAATATTCTAGGGTTTTGAGCAATCATTGCATCATCCGGTACGATCCTGTGTCATTTCTATAGATAGCGTACGAATTAGTAGGTTTTAATAATTTTTTATCTACATTTAATTTTAAATCCATTGTTTAAATTATTGCAAGCAGCATTTTTTAGCGCTAGGTTTTATTGCCTCGACCGAGGGCTTTTTAGCGCCAGGTTCTCTTGGTGCATTGTTTTGCTCTGTTTGCTTGTGCTCTTTCGTTTTCATAGATCATTCCAAGGTTCCTTTGCTAATGTCATATAACTATTCAACATGGCATCAACATGCATAGAGTATACTACCGAATGAAGGTTACTCTCTATATGTTGAAAATAAGGTACTTGAACCTACAGATGATGAGAAAAAGATTAAATGGATGATTGAACATGTTACAATTCATTAATTGATATTCGGATAATTACAAATGAGACAAAGTCTCTTTAAATAGAGAAACAAGGAAGAAAGTTTCTAAAACAACTAACTGAGAAAATGGAAACTACCTAATAAACTAAAAAAGACTAGATGACCATTAAAGAAACAAACTAATATCCTAATACCCTCCCTTAATGGTCGTCATTCTAACTACCCAGAGAAAAATAGAGAAGGCTGCCCCTTCTTCTCAAAACATTTTGCAACAAAAGACAAGAGCCTGCTACTGACTCTGCCACTTGAGATGAGTTTGCCACCAACCCTCCCAAAAACTGCAGAACTTCCGGATATAACCAAAAATCATCACAAAACGTCCAACTTGATGTTGGGTAACAAAGTTGTCCCTCCTTGTAGCCAGAGACACTCAAAAACAACTGCCACGATTTTGAGAAAAAATCAGCAAACCCTCCAAACTTTTGCAGATGAGCATAATGCCCCAAATCAGATTGCAAAAAAAAAACACTGCTGCAAATGTTCGCACAACAATTCTAGGTGCGACTTAAAATAGACTACAGCAAAGTACGATTTTTGAGGAAAAAATCGCCAAACCCAGAAATCCGAAGATTACAAATCATCGTTTTTTTGGAAAAAACGGTAAAAACCCTGAAATAGATAAACTCTGACAAAATCCCACGCAAACATCGCGAATTATAAAAGAAAACATTATTTTTGTGGAGAAAAATCGATCAAAACCAAACAATGATTTTTTATGGCAAAAAATTATAAAACCCTCCCATAATTTTTTAAAGGAAAAAGCTATAAACCCATACAGAATTTTTGAGAAAAAATTATAAAAACCCAACAACTAATTTTTTAAGGAAAAATTATTAAAACCCAGAAAAATTCACTAAAAACCCAAAAGAAATCTTCTCTCAAAAAATGGTTGATTGTAACAAAGGGTTTATACAAACCCTACCCAAAACAAAAGCATAGTTGAGACTTCCAAAACTTACTGCAACAAATCCATCACAGCTAGTGAATCTATAATACCCACAAGCCCGAACCAAAGAAGACAAGTAAAAGCTTCGAGCTCAAGCACTCACAAACAACAACGAAAAGGAAAACACAGACAAAATGAAATCGCATCACACTGGAAAAACGGCACCTTCAAAATGCGCGGGCAAAGGACGTGATCAAAGCCGAAAAGGAACCCACAAACGCCAAAAAAAAAGAAGCAAAGAAACGCATCCAAAATAGAGACAAGTCACACAGAACCCGCGTGAAATCTCATCCTCAATCCAAAAAGAAAACTCTCAATCTTCAAACACGAACACAAACCGCCCTCAAACCAAAAAATCCCTTCCGCACGCAAACTTTAGAGGCCCTAGCCGTCGTGGGAAGAGAAAGAGGATACGGTTTTTTTATTAAAAAAAAAAAAAGAGTCTCAAGCATACCCTAACATGAACAGAATCAGATCTGAAGCAAAAAACGAGTCAAAACCCCTCATGGGTTTGAACACAAAAACCCGCCTTTGCAAATTCGTACCAAAACAAAGAGCCGGAAAAGCTTTCGAAAAACCTGAGCCCTCCCGTGAGGGAGACAAGCTCAGACTGGCTCTGATACCATGTTACAATTCATCAATTGATATTCAGATTACAAAGGAGACGAAGTCTCTTTAAATAGAGAAACAACAAAGAAAATTTCTAAAACAACTAACTGAGAAAATAGAAACTACCTAATGAACTTAAAAAGACTAGATGACCATTAAAGAAACAAACTAATATCCTAATAGAACATACAAACGCTCTTGGATGTCTTCATAAACTAGTTTCTCAAGATTTGTTGTTCCAAATTAAATCATGCAAGAATTCTCATGAGGTTTGGGACAAATTGAAAACGTTATATGGTTCTACAGATGAAGTAAGAGGCTATCAACCTGATAATAAATTAATGAGCCTTGATCCTAAGAACTTTTAAAACATCCAAGACTACATCACTAAGGTTAATGATCTAAGGGAGCAATGTAAAGCATGTGGTATTGATAAGGACATTCAGTTGGTCTACAATTCATTGAACAAACTTGGTCCTAATTATGCTGCTTTTGTTTCTAGCTTTCATACTCATAGGTTGACTATGGGGCCTACATATACTAACACCATCATTTGTATCATTTTCTGAGATGTTGATACATGAGCAACAAAAGCTTATCTCGATGGATCTCATCAAGTCTTCTAAATCTTAGGCATTGTTAGCTAGTTAGGTGAAAGAGTCAGATAATACTGATAAGAAGCAAAAGAAATCAAAGAACAATCCACATTCAGATCAACCAACGAATAAATCATCTTCCTCAGATAAATCATCTAAGAAGAAGTCTACTAGTTTGTATTGCAAGAAGTTTGGGCATGATGAACATTCTTGTTACAGAAAGGATATTGATGATTTGAAGCATCTTCTCAAAAAGAATCAGATTGATTTGCTTCTAGAATGTCTGAGTCACCACCTTCTTCTTCTTCTTCAAAACAGTCTAATAAGGGCAAAGTTGGTTTGGCTTCTACATCAAGAAATAAAGGACATGCTCTTTGTGCTTTTTAAGGTCCAGGATCAAGGAGATGGCTTCTAGATTCAGGAGCATCTCATCATATGGCATCTTCGCAATCTATTTACTCTTCTTTTGAGCCTTGTACTTTGTCTCCTATTTTGATGGGAAACAATACATACATGAGTGTACTTGAGAAGGGGTCTATCAATTTTGGGGAAAACACTTTCTAGGATGTTTTGTGTGTTCCTAATTTGACGAACAATCTTCTTTCCATATATCAGATTACACATGGTGGAGATGGGAGGACTGTGGAGTTCACTCCCGATTCAGTCATCATTCGAGACTTGGAGAGTAGAGAGATTATTGCTACTAGGATGGTTGATCATTCATCTCGGTTGTATACCTTTGCAGATTTTGCTCCTAATGGTGGCATTGTTCCTTCGGTTGTTGATCGCACTTCTAGTGTGAATCATGATTCAGAGGAGACATTTGGCTTCTTGAACTTGGGTGTTCTTACATCCGATCCCATTCTTGAGCCTTGCATTTCATCTCCTCCATCTTTCGTTGCATTTGATACTACTTAGACGCCTATGTGGTTTCTTCCTTTCAACTGTAGAGAAGTTTTCAAGGGTTACATACTTTGTATGGGCTCCTGATTATATTTTTAGTAGATATATTTAAATGTTCCTTCTTTTAAATTTCAAATTATTTTAATTTGTCGAGGTTAGTTTTAGGTATTCCAATTTATTTGTATATTAAACATTTAAATATTATTTTAATAGTTGTCTCCTTGCAACCCCCCGTTGTCCCCAAAATCCAAAAAAAAATTCCACCTAATACCACATTTTCTTGTTCCTAAAACTCAGAAAACACCAGTCATAAACAATAATAAGGTTATTCAAATGTTGTGTGTATAGCTGGGTGATGATACCACATGAAACTAATACAAACATTTTATTTGTGAGAAAGATCGGCATACACCTGCCTTTTCTAGCTAGAAAAATACTTAAGTGTCAAACCAAGTAGTTCCCTATTCCTAGAAAGATACATTCTACAAACCATTCACCATACTGGAAATAATTCAATGAGGTGATACATAAGCTATAACTACTGCCTCATGTCAAAACACATCCAGTATTCCGCATTAGTTTTCTAGACAAATCGATATCAAAGATCCAATAATGTCCTTCATAGTAATAGATTTTGTAGAGCAATCGAAATACAATTCTATTGAATTACAAGACACATATTTATACAATGAAATATGATGAACCCCGTGAACTTCAGGTTCAACAAAATAACAACTAATATCCTAAATACACTATCCAACAAATAATAAATCTAAAACAAATAATAACAAGAATAAACAAACTATCTACGTGGAGTAATGATGGAATATCCAACATTCCCCCTTATTACATCATTGCTTTAAAGTACTAATAAGATAATCTTGAAAACTTTCAAACTTTCAAACTTAACACGTGCAAGAGGCTTTGTGAAGATATCAGCACGTTGATCCTATGTAGAGCAGAACCGTAGTTGAATGTTATTTTGTTGAACATGTTCTTGTATGAAGTGACAGTCAACTTCAATATGCTTGGTTTGTTCATGAAACACTGGATTACGAACAAGCTTGAGAACACTTTGATTGTCACAATAGAGGATTGTAGGTTGGTTTTGTGGTACCCCCAATCCTTCTAATATACGACGTAACCAAACTGCTTCACAAACTGTTGCACTTGTTGCACGATATTTTGCCTCTATTGAGGAACGAGCAACTATGGCTCGCTTCTTACTTCCCCAAGAAATAGGACCTAATCCGAGGAAGAAAATAAATCCAGACGTGGATTTTCTATCATCAATAGAACCTGCATAATCTGTATCTGTGTACCCAATTAAGAAGAATTGATCATTCTTTTTATATTCTAGACCATGATTCATTATACCTTGGATATACCTTAGTAACCATTTTTCTGCTTTCCAATGACACATTTTTGGTTCTTGCATAAATCTTGATAGATAATTAATAGCAAAACTAATATCTAGTCTGGTATAAGTCAAGTAAATCAAACCTCCTATCATTTGCCGATAAAGAGTTGCACTCACCTAAGAAGATGAATTAGAAACAGATAATTGCAAACCTGATTCCATAGGTGTAGACGTGGGTTTGGAATCCATCATTCTGAACTTCTCGAGCAATGTCTTGGCATATTTTCTTTGAGATACAAAGATATGATGATTTGTTTGCCATACCTCTAAGCCGAGACAATAGTGCAGTAGCCCAAGATCTGTCATATCAAATGTTTTCTTGAGATCATTCTTGGATGTTTCAACCATTGCTTTTGAGTTACCTGTGATAACCAAGTCATCAACATATACAATAATTATCACAATATCCCCCCCTTGATCCTTGAGGTAGAGATTTGGATCATATGGATGCCTAGTGAAACAATGTTGTAGTAGATGTTCATCAATTTTTATATACCAAGCTCTAGGAGCCTACTTGAGACCATATAGGGACTCGACAAGTTTACCAACCTTTTCCTCTTTACCAAGTGCAACAGACTGGTTGGGTCATATAGACCTCTTCCTTAAGGTCCCCATTAAGAAAGGCACTTTTTACATCCATTTGATACAATTTCCATCCAAATTGAGCAGCTAAAGCAAAAATCATTCTAATGGTTTTTATCTTTGCAGTGGGAGCAAATGTTTCCTCATAGTCTATTCCTTCTTTCTGAGCATAGCCCTTGGCTACAAGTCTAGCCTTATGTTTATCTATACTACCATTTGCTTTATACTTAGTTTTGAATATACATTTACATCCAATTGCTTTCTTACCAAGTGGTAGATCTACAAGCTCTCAAGTGTTGTTTTTCATCAGAGATTGATACTCTACATCCATAGCCTCTTTCCAAGGCTTTGACTCAAGTGCTTCTTGAACATTAGATGGCTCAAAATTTTCAACAACTGTATTCATTAGAGCTAAGTTTACCTCATTGCGAGCCATGCTGCAAGTCCTTGGACCTGAAATGGAAGTGTTTAGAACTCCATCTAGCTTTGCATCTCGAATGGTACTAGTGTACCACTTTGGTTAAGGTTTTGTGACGTTGGTGGGTATTAATTGATTATCAATGTGCCCATCATTTTTACCATCCATGTTGAAAATAGGAGCACTATCTGAAGTAGATGATGATGCAGGAGAACTTACATCATTCTTCTCCTCAAAAATTACATCTCTACCAATGTATATCTTCTTTGTATTGGGATCCATAAGGCGATATACTTTGGATTCATTACTATATCCTAGAAGAATACATTTCATTGATTTTTCATCTAGCTTCTTCCTTTTCTATTTAGGATGTGCATATGAGCAGTGCATCCAAACACACAAAGATGAGAGATAGAAGGCCTTACCCTTGTCCATGCTTCTTCTGGTGTAATGCCATCAAGTGCTTTGGTTGGTGCACGATTCAAAAGATAAAATGTTGTGTGAACAGCTTCAGCCCAATATGCATGCTCTAGTTGAGAGTCTTTCAACATACTTCGGACCATCTCCACGATGATGTGATTTCTTCGTTCAGCAGCTCCATTTTGTTGAGGTGTGTATGCTGCAATAAGTTGAGGCTAAATTCCATTTTCTTTCAAATATGTGGAGAATTTTGTGTTGGTGTATTCCCCAACTTGATCTAAGCGGAGGACATGAATACAGTGATTCGTATTTTTCTCCACCTGAGTGCAAAACTCTTTGAAATATGATAGAGCTTCATCTTTATGCTGCAAGCAATATACCCACATTTTCCTTGTATGATCATCAACAAACAACTGAAAATACTTGTAGCCATTGTGACTAGGCGGCATAGGCCCGCATAGATTGGTATGTACCAGCTGCAAAGGTTGGCTTGCACGATGCTCACTAGGATAGAAGGGTACTCTACGTTGTTTTCCAGCAATACAACTAGAACAAATAGCACTCGACTTCTCAAGTGAGGGAAGCCCTTTGACCATGCATTTCTTACTAAGCGTTAGCAAGTAACTAGTGCTTAAATGACCAAATCTACAATGCCAAAGCAGAGCAAGATCTTCATCCTTAGTCACTAAGGCTTGATTATTAGCAACTGTATCAATCCTAAACATTTTTCCAATCTCAGTAGCACTGGCAACAATCTTTTCATTTTTAGACTTATCTTTGATAAGACAAATCTTTGTATCCTGATGGCTTTCAAACTCAATCCTAAGGTTGTGGTCAAGAAATTGATTAACAGAAAGGAGATTTTTGGTAAGTCCAGGCACGTACAAGACATTAGTAATCCTCCAATGATTAATGCCAAACTTCAAAGAGATGTCACCAATACCCTTGATTTCATGAGTGGTATCATCTCCAAGAGTGACTATACCATTTCAATGTGAGAAACCACTCCTTTTGACTAGTCATGTGCTTTGTAGCACTTGAGTCCACATACCATATTGATGTTGATTGTGAACCATCTTCTGAAATGTGAGCTGAAAGCACGTATTCCTCATCTGGAGAATCTTCTGCTTCAGCAACATTGCTTTGTTGTTTATGTTTGTTCTTTTGCTCCCATTGTGGTTTGCCACTTTGAATTGGCTTCTTTGGATGTGGTTTGTTGGATGATCCTTTGTTGAAGGAATTGTACCAACAATTTTTCACATCATGTCCAACTCTTTCACATATTGGACACTGTTTCATAGGCTTCTTGCCCTTATGATGTGTAGTCATGGCATGATCCTCCTCCTCGTGTTCATGCAATAAAGACTCTTCTTTCTGCAACAAATTCACCAGCTTTTCAAAAGTGGGTGTTGTCTCAGTGACAATCAAAGTTGTCACAAAGACTTTATATCTCGAAGGTAGTGCTCGTAAAACAATAGGCACCGGGACAATATCATCAACTGTTTCACCCAAAGCTTGCAAAGAAACTCTCAACTCAGCAATCCTTTTCAGAAAGGATTCCAATTGTTCTTCGTTCTTCATCCTCAGGCTGTGTAGCTGACTTTGCAAATTCAAGATCTCATTCTGATTCTTCACCTCATATACCTCTTGAGCTTGTCCCATGCATCTTTGGTTGTGGACGAGTCACGAATAAAGGGTTGTACATCATCAAACACACTGAACAAAATGATCAATCTCGCCTTTCTATCGACTTGATCAAATTTCTTTTGCTCATCATCATTTGATTTATGTCTGGTTGTGGCACCGCTCACCACATCCCAAACTTCTTCAAACTCAAGCTGAGTATTGAGTTTGGTTTTCCGGGTGGAATAATTATTTCCGCATAATAGCTGAGAGTCTGGAAGAAGAAATTTTGGAGAATTGCCATTTTGTGAGCAATAAATGGATGTGATTTCGTCCTATTTCTCGTCACTCATATCAACATTTTGTCGCAGAGGAGAGGATAATATAGGAACAAAATTAACACCTTTGAATAAAAACACTCCTAATAAATGACTTTAAGAGGTAGTGAACAACAACTCATTCTAAAACCCAAATTTTAATTTTTTTTTATACTCAAAATCTGACATTTGAACATGATTGGATGACCAAAAAATTAATCTAAAAATATCTAAGAAATTTATAACCTCAACCTATTTCTAGAAAGATCGAATTACATAGAATGCCCTGAATACCTCCAATGCAGAAGCAAACACGAAAATAACCAACTAAAATAAGCACCATATATCAGACATCAATTGCAAAACTAAACCCGATGAATATTGTGGGAGATAGACCGTGGTTGTGTAACATTTGGAACAAAGATTCAAGGTTGTTGCACCACTATTGTTTGCATATGGAGGCACACTACATTGGGATGACCACGCAGGGCCTTCAGGACTGCCATCTCCTTCTTGATGAGATCCAACGGCTCATCAATGTTGTAGATCTTGTGTTTGACCATCTACTAAGGCATTCTACTCTTTAAACAACTTGATTTCCTTTGACCACTCATCGGCTGAATTAGTGATCTAGTCAACATGGACAGACAAGTGGACGATCTTAACACTGGTGGGCAAGACAATTTTTGGTCGTAATTCGAAGAGATGGTGTTGATGAGGTCATTCCAAGTTGAAGAAACGCCACCTTCACCAAATCAACTCTATGTGTCGGCCTGATAATGAGTCGCCCAATACTATGTGTCGGCCCTATGATGAAGATCTCTTCTTTGATCTTAATCTATATTCAATCAGCAAAAACAAAGAAAAATAAAATAACAAAAATGGTTTGATGCCTTCTCCACCAGATTGCAATCTCTAGTTATGAATGACAGCTTGAAAAAAAAAAACACAACCTCTCACAGAACAAGAGACGCCCTTCTTTCGCAATATTGAGGCAATTGCAAAATTGTCTCCATCTAAATCTGCTACCTTAACCAAAGGATACAAAGAGCTGTTGATTTCTTCAGCGGCTCTGATGAATCAGCACCTTATACAATTAAATCAACAAAATCATTGATCTTATGCCCCACAATCTGTGCCTGACAATGGCATAGACCTTTCATTATCTCTACGTGATTTTCTCTGGATCTTAGCCGCTCTGATACCATAATAGATTTTGTAGAGCAATCGAAATTCAATCCTATTGCATTCCAAGACACATATTTATACAATGAAATATGATGAGCTTTGTGAACTTCAAGTTCAACAAAATAACAACTAATATCCTAAATACACTATCCAACAAATAATAAATCTAAAACAAATAATAACAAGAATAAACAAACTATCTATGTGGAGTAATGATGGGATATCCAACACAAAGTTGTGTGGACAACAAGGAAGTGAAGTGAGAAACAAGTGATTCTTTGAGTGTATTTGAAGAGGAAACGTAGTCCGGAAACAATAAAATCAAAGAGAGTCATAAAAAAGCACTTACAAATTAAGATAAACTTACGAAGTAGCCACTTTTCCATCAATTCTTTCTTTTTTTCTTTCCTTCTTTTCTAGAGGAGGTATTGAGGGGCACAACCATTAGGAAACATGAAAACAACTAAAAACCTACACCTACCACATGGAAATCTCTTATATTAATATTCCCCTTAGTAAATTTCATCAAACCTTTTAACTTTCCCTTGGTGAGCGATTTTCCTTTAGTCACGGGATGCGATCCTAGTCATTAATTAATTTCTATGCAAATTGTGCTCGGGGGCAAGGGGGCATGACAAATTGTACTTACTTAATATTAAGGAAATAAACAAGACATCACATTTTGCATACATATGTAGGTAGAAAAATAGAGAGGCATAGAGAACAAAGATATACAAAGCGAGGAGATAGAAAGACATGCGTAGAGAGAGAGATGGTGACAAAGATATGGAGAGAAGTAGAGAGATAGAGGGAGAGAGAGATAAGAGATATAAAGGGAAAGAGAGAGAGATAGAGAGAGAGAGAGAGACTAATAGTTAAAGTGTCATGTTTATGGTTCCACATTTTGCATACATGTGTGCCAAGGTAGTTGCATCTATAACATCTAACAAAATTCCCTTCCATTATGTTGTGGTACATGCCATACCCTATTTTAGAGCTCCCATTTTGGCACAAGCAAGGAGAAAGCGAGTAAAGGTTGCAAAGACTGACTTTATTTATGTTGACTCCATTTGCTTGAAAGTTTCTAAGGATTTTTCAACAAATCCATTTTGTGCAGATTCTACAATTATAGCCGGCCATGAGACCACATCTTTGGGGCATTCTACCAAATAATTTGCTCCCACAAAATTTGATCACTTTGAGTTTAGGCTCTAAGTGCCACCCATTAGATTTAGGCTAACAAAGTCACCATTTGATTGTTCTCTAAGTAGTGTAGGTTTCAAGTTATAAAGCTTCATGCCAAAAAAATGATGTGCAAAGTCCTTTCTAGCCAACGCATTGACAAGGAGCTCAATGCAAGTTGATATGTAGGTATGGTATATACCATATTGCATAGAATTAATTTTCCCAAAGCATTTCTAGTGTTAAGCTATGTTGTATTCATAGTTGCCGAGAGACGTGTCTCCCCTCCTCAGAGACGCGTCTCGGAGACCAGTACCGTCTCCGGAGACTTCTCCAGGAGATTGGAGACTTCTACTGAAGTTTCCCGAGTACCCTGCCGTCTCCTGCTGCAAAAAATGACATCTCCCACTAAAATACCTAAAAAAACTTTAAAGTTTAAACATTTGAAACTTTAAAAATTAAAGCATAATGTATTTGACGTGTCTAAGAGTGATTAAATTATTGTTTTGAAAGTTCAATGTCATCATATTTTCAGATTTTCTATAAATTACAAAATTTATTTTCAGATTTCTATAAATTGTTAATTTTTTATTTTTTATTTATATTAAAAAAAATGGCGTCTCCAAGTACCCCCGTCTCCTATTTAAAAAAAAAAGGCGTACCGGTACCTATACCAGTCTCTCGTACCAGTACCAGTACCAGTCTCGCGGCAACTATGAATAATATTTACTTAATTTAATAATTAAATTTGTAAATAATGTATAGATGTAATGGAATAAAATTTAATTAATAATTTAATCTGTAAATAATGTGCAAATGTAATAGAACAAATCACGTTAAATAAAACTTAATATGGTTGTTGGATAGAAAATCGAATCAAACGTTAATTCATTTTAGCATGTGATTATCAAGAGACAAAAGTCATTAGAAGGGTGCAAGGTTGTATGGACCTTAGTAAGAATTGACCTCAAAGGGTATCAACATTCAAGAACACGTTATCAAAATGTATTTGCACAATCATAAGGTTGTACGTGAAACTAAATCAAATCAATTATGGGTAAAAGGAAAACAGTGGCATAGTGTAATTAATACTCCCAAAGGTGAGAAACAATTACAAACAAGAGTAGTGAGAAAGAAGACACACTAGGTAAATCGTGAGGGATTCAAACCAACAAACATTTTATAACTTGGCACATATTCAATGAAAAATGACACGTAGCATACTAAAAACTATGAACATTTCATTCCATTACTAAAGAAAGGCTCATTTCTACCATTGCAAAATCGTAGCAGTATCAAGTTTAGATGTACAATACAACATAGCTTGACACTAGAAATGCTTTGGGAGAATTAATTCAATGCAATACGGTATCCACCATACCTACATATCAACTTGCGTTGAGCTCCTTGTCAATGGATTGGCTAGAAGAACTTTGCACATCATTTTTTGGTGTGAAGCTTTATAATTTGAAACCTACACTACATAGAGAGCAATCAAATGGTCAATTTTGTTAGCCTAAATCTAATGGGTGGCACTTAGAGCCTAACCTCAAAGTGATCAAATTTTGTGGTAGCAAATTATTTGGTAGAATGCCCCAAAGATCTGGTCTCATGGCCGACTAATTGTAGAATCTGCACAAAATGGATTTGTTGAAAACTCCCTAGAAACTTTCAAGCAAATGCAATCAACATAAATAAAGTCAGTCTTTGCAACCTTTACTCGCTTTCTCCTTGCTTGTGCCAAAATGGGAGTGCTAAAATAGGGTAATGCATCTACCACAACATAAGGGAAGGGAATTTTTTTAGATGTTATAGATGCAACTACCTTGGCACACATGCATGCAAAATGTGGAACCATAAACACGACACTTTAACTATTACTCTCTCTCTCTCTCTCTCTCTCTTTTTCCCTTTATATTTTTTATTTTTCTCTCCCTCTATCTCTCTACCTCTCTCCATATCTTTGTGGTGCAGAAGCACCAAGTTGCTTTTAAGCCTCCATGAGGCCATTTGTAAATAATTTATCTATTTTATGTATTGGGTCCTATAATAAGGTTTATCAAACCATTTTATAGGTGTTTTGAGTCTTAGGAAGTCATTTTTCAAATAATGTTTAAAGTTGTTCCATATTGTAAAAATTGTAGAACTTGCTCAAAAAAGTTGTCATTGGATCTACTTTCAATGCCATTGCTTGCCTAAGAGTTGCTTTGATATAAGTAATTTCTAATACATGCATATTGTGTATATCTTGATAGATAATAATTCTTCCAATACATGTCTATTGAGACATCAATGAACTAGAATTTAGCATACTAAAAACTATGAACATTTCATTCCATTACTAAAGAAAGGCTCATTTCTACCATCGCAAAATCGTATCAGTATCAAGTTTAGATGTACAATACAAGTTTATTCCTAAAATTATATTAATATTAAATTAATTTGTAAATTATTAGATAATATTAAGGAATCTAAAGGGAAAAGACCATAAATACTACCCATCCCCTACCCCCCCCCCCACCCACCTTGTCCCAAAAAAAACTTTTAAAAAAGCAATCTTATTTATAAAATGATAGATAACATATATAATAAATTTCCAACTCAAAATAAGATAAAACAATTTTTTTATTTACACTACCTAACATACATGCGTCATAAAAATGTGGGAAGACTACTCCTTGACAATCAAAAATTGAACATGGCGTATTGGATTCACATTGAAGACCATAAATTGGGTGTGGTGATTCATTTTCACAACTGTGGTTTATGCATGGGCTGCGCCAACTAGCAAATGTACAATGATTTCTACCTACACCTCATCACGACATCCAACATGATCTACATCTTCGTGGACTTCAGGCTCACTCTCATTGCTAGTGAATGAAAAAATGCAAACAAAAAATATGAACAGCGAAAATCTGACAGTTGAGATCATTTCAATCATTTTGCATTGTACTCAAACAATATCAACCATTGATTGCTCAAATTAGCTCACTTATAGAAGGGAAACCTTCAGCATAAAAAATGAAGATTTGTCACAAACATTCAGGTTTTTCTTTTGCTCTTGCATATGCAGATTGGCCCCCAAGGGCAAACATAAACAAACAAATTAGGGTTTAATTTTAACTTGGGTGATCTTTAAGCTAGAGTGTTTCTGTGAAAGATTTCTGATCCCCAATTGACCCAGGCAGTGTAGGAATGCAGCGGGCATAACCCAAGACTTCCACAAGGGGCAGCTTAAGCACATGCCCATCGTATCCTCCCATCTCCATGGGAACATATCCCTGCAAAGCACAAACAATAATTAAAATTCTCATCCAAATAATTATCAGGGGAATAAGACCTCAAGTTTATGCGCTAATCTTGTCCATTTGCAGATATGTCTGGAAAAATTGAAGATTATTTTGTTGCAAGAATCTACATGCCTATTAAGAGATCAAGTTTGCTACAATAATATCCAAGCACTTACTCAAATCTCTTATAGGGTCACCAGTTGCTTTTGATATCATAGTCCAAATTCAAGTAGGTATAAATGGTTAGCGCCCACTTCTGGAGTTTAATAGGATTTTCATAAATGGACTTGAGCCCTTCATATGATGACCTTCTGCAATTAGCATGTCACTTGATGCTTTGGGTTGCTTTCATGTCAGATCAGTCTTTTGAGAGTTAATTAAGCCTTGATTCTCCATCAGTTTGTCATGTTGTGTTTAATGATAATCCAAGAGCATTTAAATATATAGAGCTGATTTGCTCACTAAGGAACAACCGTAGACATTTAAAAATAGAGCTTCTTTGATTTCTTTCTATTTTCATATCTTAGAATAGCTTCACCTATGACGTGGAATAGACCCACTAATCAAGAAAATCAGATACAGCATTGCATATTTCCCTCCCAGTACATCAATTGACCCTGTCCATGTCATTCATTCAATTTTCATCCATCCTTTAAATGAGATACAGCTTTCCAAATTTGAGCAACCATATACAGCTACAAAATAAGTCTTTCTATCTTCATTATGATAATTTTGAATTTATAGCTTATGTTTGGCAGTCTGCAACATGCCTTCCATTGAACATATATAAACAGAGTAGTTTACCGACTTGCACATAGATTAACAATGAAAAATTATGTGTTATACTTATTTTCTCCTCTAGAATCTCCAACTGGTACATGAATACCATTGAATTTCTGATTTAGTTGTCTGTATAGCTTGAAAGATCGGATTCACAATATAACACTTTAAATATCAGGTTATTTTCCAAGCAAGCAATATACTTTGATTTCCATGAATTCAGCATCTCCAATATGTGCAAGACGAGAAAATGCAAAGCAGCCCTAGCTCGTATAAATTTTATATAGCTGGCTTGATGATTTATTTCTAAAAGTATTCTCCCCAACATTACCCGGTGATGCATCCCCAGAATCTAGTTACTGTCTTGGAGGTTTTGGGGACGTGGGAGAATGGGACATCCCTCCCCCCCAGTCACCCTATTTTGGTTACATTTTGGGACATCCCCTAAAAGAGGGCATATACACAGGATGTTTCCATTTTTTTAGCATAAAATGGGTACACCTTGGCATTGTCAAAACATCCCAGAGACATAATGATGCCCCCTGGCTGTCCCAAGCACTCCAAGGCATCGCAACATCACCCACTCAAAAAACAGACAAAACAAACATTCTCAAACAACTAAAAGTCTAAAACTGATGAAATGGCCAATGCAATATAGCTCAGTGTTGATGATTATGACAGCTGCAGGAGTCTACTTCCTTGTGCACGTTTTTCCAAGAAGATAATATAAATTGAATGTAGCTTTATAGCTATTCAATTTATTATATGCTTGAGAGGAGGCTGACCTTATGCATTTAATTTTTGTTCATCCTTGGGCTGACCTTCCTTAACATTTTGTAATTTTTATTATTCTCTAAGATGGCCGACCTATTTGAGGAGTCACCTCATTTTGTACAGATACAAGGTCGACTTTGTCATTTGGCAATCAAGTTCACAAAAGCATAATTAGCATTCAGCAGAAGTTCGCACTTGAGCAGCAGTCTTTCATCTTGCAGCAGCAGACCGAATTCAAGGAGAAACATATTCGATTGTATCTTTGCATCTAGAAGAGCTGCTAATATTCATTGTATCAAATTCGCCCTTGTGCTGGGCCTGAGTTGTAAGCAGATTTCTGCTCTTATTCTATCATTATATAAGAGACATATTTGCTGGGTTTCTCTCCCTCAGGAGGAGGGTTTTCCCAGGGTATCTTCTTGTGTTTATTGTCTTATGTGTTGCAATTTTCTAAGTGCTTTCAGTTGTTTATATGATCTTTAAAACACTAACATGGTATCAGAGCGGGTTTGAAAAAGATCGTGATCAGATCTGTTTTGCAGCACTCTCTTTAATCTTTTTCTATCTATCTCTATTTTGAGTTTCAAGATGGTGAATGGTCAAAAAATCAAGGATAGACTCGAAGGAGCTTCTAACTACACATCATGGAGGTTCAGGATCATGCTCACCTTGGAAGACAATGATTTGGCTGAGTTTGTGGAAACAAAAGTCCCCAAACCTAAGGAGGAAGAAGAGAAGTTGCAGTGGAGGAAGAAAGATACTAGGGCAAAGAAAGTGTCGGTTGATTCCGTTAAAAATCATGTTGTTCCAATTGTCTCCAAGTTGAATACAGCAAGGGATATGTTCAAAACATTGGAAGAGATGTACGAAATCAACAACACCAGTCGGGCACTTGCACTGAAGCAACAACTTCATCATGTGAAGATGGCGAAATGAGAATCAGTGATTGCTTATTTCATGAGGACTTCAAAATCGAGAGACCAACTCTCTACAATTGGTCACATG
The DNA here is from genome assembly GCA_007115665.2 of Sequoiadendron giganteum. NCBI lineage: Eukaryota > Viridiplantae > Streptophyta > Pinopsida > Cupressales > Cupressaceae > Sequoiadendron > Sequoiadendron giganteum. The sequence continues at coordinate 385,897,101 of CM021110.1, forward strand.
ATTGATGACAAAGACTTGACCATGCTTGCTCTTAATGGTCTTCCGATATCATGGGAATCATATATTCAAGGAATCAGTGCAAGATCTAAACTTCCCAAGTTTGATCAGTTGAGGGTCGACTGCATTCAAGAGGAGTCAAGGTTGGCAGCTAGAGGCGTTGGTCAAAGTTCAAAGAATGAAGATATACATGTTCTCGCCTCTCATTCGTCGAAGAAAAGAAAAGTATGGAAGAAAGGATTCTTCAAGAGGAATCGAGATAATGGAAATGATGGTACTCCAACCTTCAAGAAGAAGAGAGACTTATCCAAAGTTCAATGTCTCCGTTGTGACAAGTATGGTCACTTTGCAAAGGAATGTCCTCTCAGGCCTAAGCAACAAGTTGCCATTGCAAATGTTGAAGAAGTCTCCCCGCAGAAGGACTCAAGTGATTATCTGTTTTGTTCAGCCTTGTCAAGCAATGTAACCACCAACACCAACACTTGGCTGATTGATAGCGGTGCCTCTCGTCACATCACCGGATTTAGAGGGCATCTATCTAATTTGGTGGAGAATGATTCTAGCGAACAAGTCATTATTGGAGATGATGCTAGGTATTCTGAGAAAGGAGTTGGGAACTCCTCTCTCCACTTGGATTCTGGCATTTCATTGGAGTTGAATTATGTGCTATTCGTTCCAGGCATAAAGAGAAATCTTGTCTCCATTTCAGCATTGGAAGACAAGGGTTATCAAGTTGTATTTTCAGAAGGCAAAGTTCTTATATGGGCAAAGAACTCCAACATCAAGTTTGCTCAAGTAATTGGAGTTAGACAAGAATATCTCTACAGGCTAGGCACTCTTCCCCTTCATGCTCTTGTGCATGATTCTTCTAGCGTGTGTGACCTTTGGCATCGAAGATTGGCTCACATTCACTTTCGAGCATTACCTATCATGGAGAAGATGGTTACTGGCCTTCCGAAATTCAACCAGGATCATGAAGGTACATGCAAAGGCTGCGCCCTAGGTAAGAATACAAAAGGTACGTTTCATTCTAGTGAAAGTAGATCTAAATGTATTCTTGATCTCATTCATTCTGATTTATGTGGTCTAATGTCTATCGCATCTTCTAGTGGTTTCTTGTATTACATTATTTTTATTGATGATTATTCTGGAAAGACTTGGATTTATTTCTTGAGATCTAAAGAATCTGAGGAGGTACTAGAAAGATTCAGAGAATTCAAAGCACAAGCAGAAAACTTGTCCGGGAAAAAGATCAAGGTTTTGAGATCTGACAATGGAGAAGAGTACACCTCTGGTACCTTCTGTGATTTCTGCATTGAAGCAGGGATTAAGAGGGAGTTCGGTGTTCCTTATAATCCTCAAAAAAACAATATTGTTGAAAGGAAGAACAGGTCTATCATGGAAGCAATTAAAGCAATGATTCATGATCAAGACCTGCAAATCTCACTTTGGGCCGAGGCATCCAAGACAGTCGTCTATGTTCATAACAGAAGTCTCCACAGAATCTTGGAGAATAAAACTCCTGAAGAAGCATTCTCAGGGGTAAAGCCAAAAGTCAATCATCTGAGGATCTTTGGTTGTCCAGTGTATGTTCATATTCCAAAGGAAAAGAGAACAAAGTTGGAACCTTCTAGGAAGAAGGGAATTCTAGTGGGCTACGGTGAGACATCAAAAGCCTACAAGATCAACATTCCAGGTTAGAAGTCTATTGAGATCAGTCAAGATGTCACATTTGAGGAAGATGTTGCATTCAGAAGATCCAAGGGCACTCATATGGAGATCGATGAAGAAGAACCTCCTCAAGATATGGAAGTTGACCATGTTCCTGAGAATCAAAAGGAGGTTCCAGAACCTAAAGAAGATGATGATCCAGCTGAGCCCTTGGAGCCTACTGATGGGCCTACAGATATTGTGATTGGAAGGAAGAGACCTCTTTGGGCCAAGAAAATGATGCAGGATGCAGAAGGTTTTACAGCTCCAAGAGGAACCTTCAGAGAAAGTAAGAGACCTAATAAGTTCTCCAGTTATGTAGCTTTGATGAGTTAGATTATTGAGTCAGAGCCTTCCAGTGTTGAGGAAGCTTCTAGTCAACAAGTTTGGAAAGATGCTATGACTGAGGAGTATCAATCCATACTTAAGAATGATGTTTGGGATATCGTTCCTAGACCCAAAGGCAAATTTGTGGTGTCTTCTAAATGGATCTTCAAGATCAAGCATGCAGTTGATGGGAGCATTGAGAAGTACAAGGCAAGATTTGTGGCTAGAGGGTTCTCACAAAAAGAGGGAGTTGACTATGAAGAAACCTTTGCTCCTGTGGCTCGTTATACTTCTGTCAAAACCATTACTGCTATTGTAGCATCTAGAGGATGGAAGATTCACCAAATGGATGTAAAGACAACCTTTCTGAATGGTGTAATAGAAGAAGAGGTTTACATTGAGCAACCCGATGGATTTGAGGTACATGGGAAGGAGTCTCATGTTTGCAAGTTGAAGAAGGCCTTGTATGGTCTTAAGCAGGCTCCTCGTGCTTGGTACAAAAGGATTGATCGTTACCTATTGAGTCTGAGTTTCTCAAAGAATGATGCAGATTCTAACTTCTACTTCAAAGTAATAAATGGTGAAGCTTTAATTCTGGTTTTGTATGTTGATGATTTGATTATCATTGGAGAAGAACACCTAATTCTAAAATGTAAGAAGGAGTTAGCTTTTGAGTTTGAGATGAAGAATCTTGGTCTCATGCATTACTTTCTTGGCTTAGAAGTTTGGCAAAATCCAGATGAGATGATTCTAAGTCAAGGGAAGTATACCATTGACATTCTGAAGAGGTTTGGAATGATTGATTGCAAACCTATGTCTACACCTATGGAGACCAACTTACTCAAATTAAAGGAAGCTGCAGATAGTTCAAAATTGGTGGATTCTTCGATGCATAGGCAATTGATTGGTTCATTGATGTATCTAGTTAACACTAGACCAGACATCTACTATGTAGTGAGTGCACTTAGCCAATTTATGTGTGAACCAAGGCAGATACATCTTGTTGCAGCTAAACATATCCTGAGATACTTGTGTGGCACAATTGGATATGGGTTGAGATATTCTACAAGTGTGGATTTGGAGCTGCATGGTTTTACTGATTCTGATTGGGCAGGGTGTGTCTCAGATCGGAAGAGTACCTCTAGTTGTTGCTTCAGTTTGGGTTTTGCCATGATATCCTGGTGTAGTAGGAAGCAATCTTCAGTAGCATTGAGGACAACCAAGGCAAAGTACATTGCAACTTGTATGGCAGCTCATGAAGCAGTGTGGCTTCGTAAGCTCCTAGCAAGATTGTTTGAACAATCAGTGGAGCCTACCATCATTCATTGTGATGACCAGAGCTGTGTGAAACTTTCTATCAATCCTGTGTTTCATGACAAAACAAAGCATGTTGAGATCAAGTACCATTATATCAAAGATATGGTATTGAGGAAAGCTATACAGTTGAGGTATATCAGCACTGATGAGCAAACGGCAGACATTCTCACCAAGCCCCTCTCCAGGATAAAGTTTGTGTACTTTCGAGAAAAGCTTGGTATGGTGGAGAATGCAGCCTTGACTGAGAAGGAGTCTTAGTATCAATGATCCTCTTTAATGAGTTCTTCTCTTAGGAGAAGTTCGAGGTGAAATCCCTTGTTAATGCATTCTTCTCTTCAAGAGAAGTTTGAGGTGAAAGCCCTTGTTCCACCCTCTGGGAGAGCCATGGTGGATGTCATGTGTGTCACTCCATGACAGCATCGCGTGAGGGAGTCCGTGATGATTTTCTTGTACTTGTGTTTCACCCTCTGGGAGAGCCATGGTGAAAGTCACAATGAGGTGACAACATCACATTGAGTGATGAGCACTTGTACATACCATCTATGGAGGTAGCCATGATGGTTGATATCCAATATCACAATGAGGTGATATCTTATTTGCTTTTCATGATGAGGTGATAAGCTCTTTTATCACAATGAGGTGATATGTCTTGTACTGCTAGAAGTATTCCTCCCTAGCTGAGAGGGAGTGTTGATGATTATGACAACTGCAGGAGTCTACTTCCTTGTGCACGTTTTTCCAAGAAGATAATATAAATTGAATGTAGCTTTATAGCTATTCAATTTATTATATGCTTGAGAGAAGGCCGACCTTATGCATTTAATTTTTGTTCATCCTTGGGCTGACCTTCCTTAACATTTTGTAATTTTTATTATTCTCTAAGATGGCCGACCTATTTGAGGAGTCACCTCATTTTGTACAAATACAAGGTCGACTTTGTCATTTGGCAATCAAGTTCACAAAAGCATAATTCACATTCAGCAGAAGTTCGCACTTGAGCAGCAGTCTTTCATCTTGCAGCAGCAGACCGAATTCAAGGAGAAACATATTCGATTGTATCTTTGCATCTAGAAGAGGTGCTAATATTCATTGTATCAAATTTGCCCTTGTGCTGGGCCTGAGTTGTCAGCAGATTTCTGCTCTTATTGTATCATCATATAAGAGACATATTTGTTGGGTTTTTCTCCCTCAGGAGGAGGGTTTTCCCAGGGTATCTTGCTGTGTTTATTGTCTTATGTGTTGCAATTTTCTCAGTGCTTTCAGTTGTTTATCTGATCTTTAAAACACTAACACTCAGCACATTCATATTCATTTCCATCTCCATTGTTCAAATGTTCTGCTTTGTACTTGCAATGGATGGAAGTCCTATGGATTATACAGGTCATTTATAGCATTCAGATAATACTTCATTTTACCAATGAGCAGAGCATGTCTAACAAATACCACCCTTTTAAAGCAGAATAAGGTCAGGCTTATTGAACTTGATAAAAGTAAATATGATGTGTACGTGAGCTTCAAATTTGCAGGTGGACTTGTGTGGTCAAAGGCAGCAGAAGAAAAATCTTAACTTAAATTCTTAAAGCTTTTATTTTTATTTATTTATTTAATGTATTTTAAAATTTTAATTAGCCGATAGACTTTTTATAAGTGGACTTGCAAGTCCACAAGTTCCCCCCGCACTGTGAAACAGCTTAACGGTCGCCAGAAAACATTTATTCTCCTCACCGATAAACAAGTCTACGCTACCATATCGGTGCATCCCTTACATCCTTAAAAGATGCAAATGCTAGTTATTAATTTTATACAGCTAGTTATTAATTTTATACAGCCATCCCCTGCCGTCTACAAAATCCAGAAAAAAAAATTGCCACCACCAAAACTCAAAACACTGATTCTCAAGTAATATTTCTGGTAGGCAAATCAAGAAAACACTAAAACCTACAGGGAGTGCACCATTATGCTTAGAACAGCTAAAAGCTCCAGCTAAGAGGATATCTATTCACCCATAAGACAACATGGTCTGCTTCACAATTTCCAAGACTTCTTCTGAACAAAATGAACATCAGCTACCTGAGCTAAGAAAACTCTCAGATTACAAAGCTTGCCATATATTTCAAATTTCAGATTGGCCAAAGGTTCGACATTTCTTTTGTAACATGGAGCTATTATAAAAGCCAAAGGAGCTCCAATCTGTAACCCTATCCATAATTCATCATAATGATGGGTGACAAGAGTAATAAAAAATGTCAAACAAAAATATTGTTTGCCGTGAAATTTTTCCTAAAGCTCTTTCTAATTAATAAACTTGCATTCATAGCTTGGTGAAATTTCCCACAAAGAAAATGGTGAAAGGATAAATATTATTTATTAAGATTGATATTTGTTGAAACTGCATGGAATTTTCTTTGTTTGTCATGCAATTTTTCCCACAGCTCTTTCTAATTAATAATCTTGCATTTATGATTTGGTGAAATTTCCCACAAAGAAAATGGTGAAAGTATAAATATTATTCATTAAGATGAATATTTCATTGAAACTACATCGAATTTTTTGAGGAAAAAATTAGAAACAACAAAATTCTATAACATATGATCCTGGAAGCTAAAATTACCTATTTATATAAACTGATGAAAAATATGCCTTCAAATCTTTTGAAATCAATCAAATGGATATGATAATTAAAAGTTTGAGGTAAATATTCGCAAATTTTTAAAATTAACTGGAAGAATAATTAGTATTTAGAACTGTCAAAATGGAAAAGAATCCTTGGATGCCTATAAAGTTTCACAAATTGATAAAAAATTCCTTAAAGCTTTAAAATTTATGATAGATTCTTGTAATTTTTCAAAAGCTAAGACGATTTTCCCTCAATTTTAATGAAATTTGAAAAAAAAGTTCCAGAAATTTTCGACAGTTTTTTCTTCAAACCTAAAATTTGAAAGAAGTTAATGAAATTTTCAGAAGGAGACAATTATGTTTAAATTCTAAAAATATTTCAAAAATTGAGATTATTTTCGTCTAAACTTGTTTCAGAGAATGATAAAAGTTCCTAAAACCATTAAATAATTGAGAGAGTTTTCCTTGGAACTGAAAAAAATTTACCAAGGTTCCCGACATTTCTCAAACATAAGGCATTTTATTCTAAACATAGACAAATTGGAAAATATACCTAAAGTATGTTAAAAGTTGTACAAACTTGCTGTAAAATTTCAAAAATGAGACAAAACTCCACCAAACTTTTGAAACTGACAAATTGGCAAGAGCTAAGAGAAGGATGTAAGATGACTTACCATCAAGATCATCTTCATCGTTAAAAAGAGGAAAATCCAGCCAAGTCTCAGGATGCATTGAAATGTTTCTAGCGAACGTCAAAACCTCCTCTGTTATGCCAACAGCAGATATAAGACTCTTTTTGTCAAATGCACTTGATTTTTCTTCTTCTCCCTCCTCCTCCTCCTCATCACCTTCAGAATCTCTTCTAAATGGCAGCAAATTTGAAGCCAGCTTAGAAATTTCATGAACAGCCTTATTAGATGAAAATCTCGAGAGGCCCGTCCGAACACTCCCACTAATTTCTGCAATATCACTACGGATTCCCATCAACCTCTGTGCATTCTCACTGGTATCTCCATGAAGATAATTTTCAGCATCATGTGTCTGGTCCACCACCTCTCGTTGCAAATCGCCTTTGAAAACAATATGGAAAATTATAAGGTATGCAAAAAAAATTACAGGTATAGATAGAACCACTAATCTTTCAAGTTCAAAGAAAATAAGAAAGATATGGATTGAATATTTGAAGATTCTGCAGTGTGTTTTCTCAATGTAATTTTCTGGATTTGAAAATTTCAAGCTAAGTGTAAAGACATAATATTGCTTGTATTTCAATATGTGATTTAGAACACTGAAAATGAAAAAACACAAGCAGATTATCCAGAAGATTATTCTCAAACTATTTATGTACTCAAAACCTTGAGAGTAGTGTATATAATCTTTTTAGTTTATAAAAAGTAATATAGGCTTATTCATCAAAAATTAATAAAAAACCTTGAAAATAAAATACTAATAGCATGCACAGGCTATACACAAAATTATTTCCAAACAAGATAGGCATCACAGGTTAATTTTGAAGTAAGATATAAATTTTACTGTCAATATATATGCATGTTTCAGCAAATCTAATACCTTTATATGACTGATTTTATTATTAAATTCCTTTCTCAAAATCAGATAGTTCATGAGAAGCCCATAAAATTATTCACTGGATAGTGTGGTAGACTAATTTTCCGGGTTTCCCCGCTCAAAGAGATAAGCAATTATATGTATTGTAGGTTAATTTTGAAGACAAATATATAGAAATATGTGTTGAATGTTCATTTTCAAGAAAAATATGAAATCAGAGTAGAACCCTAATCTTTTCAAATCAACGAGACAAGAAATATATGTGCGGTCGGTTAAATTTGAAGAAATATGTGTATAGGTTAATTTTGAAGAAAAATATGAAGTTTAAGAGAGGCGGGCTACAACTTCCAGATAAAAAAGATCAAAAATATATGCAATGTAAGTTAGTTTTTTAAATATATATGAACTGTAGGATAATTATGAATAAAAATATAGAATTTTGAATTTATTAATAATAGATGTATAATTGTTGAAGAAAACAAGCAACACCTTAAAACACAACAGGTTCAGTAGCTCAAGTGATAGAGCAATCTAGAATGCTGAGACCGGTCAAGGGAAGGTCCTAGGTTCTTGTTCTGGATGGTCTATAGAAAATTATAAGGTATCAAATCACACTAGGATCCCAAGCCCAAAAGTATGGCTTGAGATAGGATGTTGAAAGAAAATAAGCCACGCACTGGAACATAAAGGAGCCGGTAGCTCTCTTTAATGGTAGAGTACCAAAGAATGCCAAGCATATGCATGGGAAGATCATTGCTTCAAATCCTAGCTGTTCCATGGAAAATTGCACCCCATCATGCTGAGCATAGACAACGGAAAGGTCTTTGGTTTGAGTACTTGGTCAACTGAAAATTACAATGAAAAATCTAGCATCTCTATATAATAATTCTGATTTTTAGTTTTTACAAATTAGGCAATTTTCTTCAAGAACTTTCTCAAGCATCAAAAATCATGGCTGATCCATAGAAAATAACAATGAAGAGTCTTAAATTTTTATATTAAGTTAGACAACTGTGCTAACAAGCCGTCTCAAATGTGAAAAATAAAAACATCGACATGGTAAAATTTTGGAGAGAACGAGTCTTTTGATTAAAAACAAGTAAAGTGGAATCTAGACTCAGAATCAGAACTCTCATGATTGTAAACTAAGGGGATGTTTCCTAGCTGATTTGTTTATTATATGTATTGAACCTGTTTGGTTTGAATAGAAGAGCATTATTCTGCTATTTCTAATTCTTCTGAATTTCCAATAGTTTACTGTGACATTTTCTAACTGGGCAATTTACTGACTAGATTATTGGATTGACCGGTGTTAAAAATCCTCAAGCTTATCCACAGTAATTTTGACACCAGACTGCCCTTCACAATGTATTATATGTCGAATGGGGATACAAGCTCCATCAGCGCTCTGACTATCTTCCCTCAAAATGGAGTTCCGCGAATCTATCAGTAACGACGCTGAAGGATGGAGGCTATCCGGGGTTTATTCACCTCACAATAAAGGAAAAAATAAAAAATAAAAAACAGGAATGATACAATTAACAATAGAAAGAAAAAGATATATACCGTCGAAGGCGGTCAGGCCGAGGCTCGAACCCAGGGCAGCAGAAGAATCTGCAGGCTTAGCAGCAGCAGTGTCTGTTGTGACAGGCGGCGGGGCTAGAAACGAGGCAACGCCCCACAGCTGATTTGTAAAGCTTCTGGTGAGCTCCGAGAGATCTTCTTTCATGCCCCTGCCCTGATCCTTTTCTGTGCCGGATTTTTCCCCTCGTTCTTCTTCATCGGATTCTTCTTGAAAGGAGGAAGTGAAGGATCGCGCCAGCCACGCCATGGCTTAAGACCTCGGATTAATCAGATGTTAATAGGATTATCAATCTTTCTGCTCACGAAAGGGCTGGCCTGCAATTATCCATGGCAGCTTTTCTCTGTTAAATTGGTTGCATTTTCTCTTTAATGAAATTTAGGACTTCCCTGAGGTTCGATCCTGCGATCGATGTAACAGAGATTGTATTGTTTTGAATTGTAGGCTTGAGATGCTGAGGCGTCTCTCGCAATTCGGCACGCTACAGGTGGCTTGCGCTGTTTTGACGAACTAAATGACAGTAGGTGTATATTCTATACTTTCTTGCGGTGTGTATAACCGTATTTAAAATATTGTTTTTCAAAGGGATGGGTTTCAAACCAGACAAATAGACCACGTAGTGGCCAGTACTTGGCTAGTATTTTAATAGTTGTGTGTTTGTTGGTTGATATGAGATGGTATATTAATTCAATTTTATTGGATGAATGAAGATTATAGTTGTTAGGATTGATGTTGGTTTCAATTTCAATTGATTTATTAGTAGAGGGTGTTTATAAATTGATTAAATTTGATGTTGAAAAGATGAAATTGAGTTTTTTTATATGAAATATTTGTTAAATATTGATAATTTAGTGATTTGTTGTTAAATGTTATAAATATAGATAGTAACTAGTTAAATAGAAACAAATATCGATTGTTGTAATTATTCTACAACATATTTAAAACTAGCTTAGATATCTTAAATACATCTATCTAAAATGCGTCGAGAGATATCGGTCTTGAGGCGTCTATAGTTTAATTGTTTTTGAGAATAAATAGATGTCTCAAGATCGATATCTCTCGGTGTATTTTAGATAGATGTATTTAAGATATCTAAGCTAGTAGCATCCGCAATGTCATATGTAAAATATTACTTTAGCATGTGTTTGGAAAAAGTATTTTTATTCTTTACAAATATTGAATGAGAAATTTCACATTAAATCAAAAAAAAAATCTTCATGCTATATCAATAGAGTTTAATACAAGAATGATATCCAATAATGTATACATTACATAAACTTATTGTGCTTCCAAAGATTTGAGGCTTTCTTCCTTAGCTCTCCTTTTGGTGAGTTGCTTCCCTGTTTTCATTTTTTCATAACGATCCTATGAAAATGGTGGTGAGATTCTAAGTCCATCCAAGGATTTAACACATGAAATAGCAACAAATGTTAATCATGTTCTTTCTTTCGGTCCTATATCAATTGTTGCCTTTGAAAGAGTCAATCGTTGTGATTTGTGGATTGTTAGTGCCCAAGCTAATCGTAATGGCATTTGGCGTGTGTGCCCCCTTTGCATTGGCACAATTGGAACTATATTTGGAGATGCATCTTCAAATGGCTTTCCTGAGTAATTATCAAATTGAACTGTAACATATGTCGATGGATCTGGTGGGGCACTTCTAGATTTGTATATGATATTTCGAATGAATCCTAAGGCTCCATTTATAAGGTTTGCTTCTATCCATAGATTAGCTTTTAACATGACCCTTGCATCCTTCTCAATTAATAATTCAATATCCAATTCATCATTTTGACCTCCTTATGGATTAGTACTACATTCTTTAGTTGCAATGCTATGAGCTACTAACCTTCTTAATGAATGCAATTTTTTCCTGTTATGGTGATATACATTATCATTTGTTGCAAATAGATGCATACTGTTATCAAACTCTTCCTGAACTATTGGATGTAATAAAGCATGTGTCCTTGTCATCAATAATTTCTAGTCATCGATTGTTGGATGTGCATCTCTAATATTTGTGAGTAGTTGGCAAAACCTTTGTTGGTCCTCACCTTCATCTTCTTGTCTAAATACCTTATCCAAAGTAACAACTATCTTAAATTCTTCCCATAACAATTTTGCATGTAATTTACTATCATAAGGAAGTTTGTCACTAACAAGAGGTAGTTGTCCCAAATCTCCTACCAAAATCATTGATCTTCCTCCAAAACTTAGGTTTGATTTTTTTGGAAAACCTTAGCATAGTCTTGAATCGATATTTGTAAGCATTTTTTGTCCAATAAAACTCATTTCATCAATCAATATGTATTTTATATGTCGCAGAACTCTTCTTGGAAAGTTGTGAGCCTTGTTCCTTCTAATTCAACAAAATCTTTAAGTGGAATTCTTAGTGTTGAATGAATTGTTTATGCGCCAATGTTAAAAGTTGCAACTCTAGTTGGTGCTAGTAATAATAGGGGAGAAAGTTGGGGTGTTGATGCATTCTGAAGAGCTTGACGAATTGCATGAATTAGATATGATTTACTTGTTCCTATTGTTCCTTGGATTATCATGCACAGTGGCATGACATTTTCAGCTTGATAATACTGTGACATAATAATATCAAATGCTTTTTTTTTCTTAGTACCTAAGGTTCCATATGAAATAATTGACATCATATCATCATATCATCTCTGTTGCATCCATAATTTGTCCACGGTGCAATCTTGAGATGATCTCCCACTCATGTTCAATTGTATTATGATCATTAGGTATAGCATCCTCATCTTCATAATCATTATAATTTTAAGTCTCATCTCTAATATTCATTTGTTCCAAATGCCATGGATTATAATTGAGTGACTCCCAATTTGATACAATTGTAGCCTCATTGAGTCTAATATCTCTTTGTATATTATGAAATGGCTTGTACAATAATAATTCTGACCAACAAAAGTCAACCCATTTTTCTGATTGACGTGTAGGTATGGTGGTAAATCTTGGAAATACTCTCACAGTAGTTGTGATAGTCCTTTCTTTTCATTTGTTATCTCTTCTTTGCTTGGGATTATAAGTCTAAGATCTAGTTGCATCTATAAGTGTAACACTTTCCATTGAATGCGGTCTATCCAAATATCCTTCAACAAAATGTTTTAGGTGACTTTCATCATCATCTTCTTCATTTTTTGTCACTAGCTTAAACACCTCTCTTACATTTAATGCGACAAATACTCTACTACTTTCTACCAATGGAAACTCCAACAACATATGGCATGTTGCTTGTGCTCCAATGTCTCTTTCAATGAGGGTTTTTGTTAGAAGTCTTTTATATGCTCTTGATGCTGCTTCATTTGGGTTTTCAATATTTGCAAGTCGCATTAACATTTGATGATACATTTTTGAACTCTTTTCATCTTTTGTTGCATACTTTGCAATTTAATTAATTACAGCATGTCTTGAAAGAGTCGGCTGCCAATCTACATTTTCTCTCCATAACTAAAGAATGATACGATTATGTGTATTCACTCGATCATCATTTCTTGCAGGTTCATATATTTTATCTCCTGTGTTTGGGTCTTCAAACAATTTTGATCCATATAGATGCAATGGCCATGTTGCATTGTACCTAAAAAGAGAAGGTCATTTGTTAGTTTATATAAAAAAATTGATTGTTATTTGATACAAAATATTTGAATATATGAACAACTCACCTACAAACCATCCTACCTCTTTTTTTTACAAAGGCAAGCACCTTCTTTACATATTGTATGGTGTTCAACACAATTGAGTAACTCTTCATAGTCACGTTCCAAGTCTATCTGACTCAATTGTTGTGTATTTTGAAGGTATTGATGTTGTGTAAAGTTTTGTAGAACCTATCATTGATGATAACACATATTTTATTAGTTAGCATACAATACTTTTAAGTATAATATATTTTGAAAAATATATATAATTCAGAATTAAAATCATACCTGTGTGTTTCATTGATGGGGATCTCCTCATGGATTCCATGCATGAATAAGAGAATCAAAATATTTTTGTGCATTTTTTATTTCATGATCATTTCCCCAATTTAGGTTGTCTATATTTGGTGCTCCCTCTAACCATATAAATCCATGCACATGTGGTGATCCTCTATGTTTCCATTCATATCTTGACCAATAATCTTTTACTTTCATTCCCTTTTGCATTATTTCCTTTCAAAACAGTGTATATCGTAGGTGCATGTAATATGCCACAATATGTGGATAGTCAATAATGTTTTTTCGTCACCACTTTTGTGCTTCTTGTGGATTAGTTGGTTGTGTTCCTGGCATTAGTGCATACAAATCTGGCCAATACACATTTGCTGCACTCAAAGTAAAGAAATTAGTTAATGTTCCAATTTGATATAATAGGTCAGTTAATTCAGCTCGACATTTTTCCCAATAAGATCTTGTACCCCTTAGTGTAGTACCAAAACACATCAAATGATCAGCTAGATGTGAGTGAGGGACATTTTCCATGTGTTGTCATAACTCATTGATTGTGATCGACATGTCTTGAAAGCTCTTTTTGACAAACATGCCAGATGAGTTTTGTGCACAACGTCTCATAATCATATTCATTGTATAATATCTAAATTGAGGGTGTCATCCAAAGCGATGATCTTTATATTGAAATAAATTCTTAACAAATTCATGTAGATGGACACTCCTTATTCATGGTTCTAGCCAATCACATCGTCCATCTAGAAATAGTGTTGGAAAAGCCATATCAAGTAAGCCTTCAGTGACATACTCATTTATTGGTGATGTTCCAATTCTTTGCTAATCAATTAGTGATCCAAGACCTAGATTAGGATTATTTACCCATGCATGGATTAGTTTCATTTCTCTTTGAACATTTGGTGGTTTTGATGCCATTGATGTAGTGTGCTCAATAATGTTTCCATCATCCATCTCTATCACTAGACCCCCAAATACATATTCATTTGCATTTGAATCAAACTCCATATGAGCAAAGTTCAATTTGTCAAAAATATTTTCATTTGAATTGCATGCAAGTTCACTAAGAGCATTTTCATCAATTTGCACATCTCTATAGAACTTATCATGTTTTATCTTATATTTTAATGCTTTGTACACCCTCTCTCTATTGATTGTAAAATTGTAATTTGTTCCACGTTGGTCCCTCCTTCAAACAATAATAAAATTTGGTAAATCTTTTATTCAATGTGGTAAAATTTTAGCTATTTCTCTTACTTTTTGTGGAAAACTTATAGTATATCCTTTATATTTATATTGACCTCCAATTGCATGTGTGACTTGAAGTATTAGATTTACACGCACTATAAACATTTCCTCAATTTGTGTTAAGTTCGTAAGTTCTGGTGCTTGTGGACCAGGATTCATATTATTTAATGTCAAAAATAAATGTTCATGTTTCTCTCATCGACATCTATTGTAAATTGGGCCTTTAGGAACTCATACAACCTTCACTGCAGGGTAACTTTCTTGACAAATGTAACACATGCTTGGCACCGCAAGTTTATCCAAACCATGTCAAAATATAATTTGTGAATATTTCAAATCAATTTGCACATTTCTATTGTTCTTGCATGTACCTAGATCTTTTTCATTTTGTCTTCTTTGCAGTTGTCTTCGTCTTCTCAATTGAGAGGTTAACTCCTATTGTGAACTATTATTTTCTTCGTAATTTTCAGTTTCAACATTTATTGCATCTTGAAATCTATTATCTGGTGTTGTAACACACAATCTATTATAATTGAATTCATTCCTTCAGATTTACCCTTTGTATTCTCATGAGATTGATAATTCCTTTCAACTAACTCACAATTGCGCACTTGTATTTGTCTTTCTATCTCATTAAATTGGTGTAAATGCTCATATGTTTGTAATCTTCTTCTTAATATATATTGCTCCTCTTGAGATGTGTGTACACAATGTATTCTCATCTCATATACATGTTGTCTCATTTATGCTTCAATCTCTTCAACTGTCATATCTGCCCTATGTTTAACACATCTTTCTCTATCATTTTGGTTTCAATGATTTCTTGCTTCTTCTCTTTGTGCATTGTTCATTTGTTCACGTCGTTGTCTCATGTAATTTCGAGCATATTATCTTCGATATTGTCTTCGTTGTTCTTCATTTTCAAAATTTAATCTTGGGCGAGGCATTCTAAACAATTATTCAAAAATAAAATATAAAATTAGAAAAGTATTATAAATATGAGAAATTTTACTATTCACTAATTTCATAAAAAAAAATATCACAAAATTAATACATATTAATTGATAAATCTTATTTATTTATAATTAATAATTAATAATTTAATCTTCTTAATAAAAAAATATGTCTTTAAAAACAATTGAAAAATAAAATATATGCAAACCCTTTTCTAAGAAATAATAATTTCATAGTAAAATAGAAGTAAAATTTTATTTATGACTTAGAGATTAGAATTTACTTTTTTACCTTAAATTTTTTTGAAAAATATACAAATCATAGAAAGTATAATTTATTTTATTTATTTATACAAAATTTGTAAATGACGGAAAGTAAAAATTGAAGTAAAATATTTTTTTATAATAATATGCTAAATTTTTATCTCAAATTGATGCAATTAATTACAACTCTGTCTAGCGAATACGAAAAAAGCATTTCAATGAAATAAAAATCATCTACATGTTTGCAAATATACTTTGGGACAGCCAATAAAAATAACTGATGGTAACATTTATGTGCTGCAAGCGAATACAAAAATATTGAACTCCAGAAGATCAAAAGAGATTAAAAGAAATACAGAAGACTTTATGTGAATTAATCTAGCCTGGAAATCAAAACAATCAAAAGATCATAAATAGATAAGCTCTCCAGGAAAAGTGTGAAGAAAGCTAAAGGCAATCACCTTCTTTACATATTGGATGGCGTTCAACACAATTGAGTAACTCTTCATAGTCACGATCCAAGTCTATCCGGCTAAATTGTTGTGTATTTTGAAGACATGGATGTTGTATAAAGTTTTATAGAACCTATAATTGATGATAACACATATTTTATTAGTTAGCACACAATACTTTTAAGTATAATTATTTTGAAAAATATATATAATTGAGAATTAAAAGCATACCTGTATGTTTCGTTGATGGGGATCTCCTCATGGATTCCATGCATGAATAAGAGAATCAAAATATTGTTGTGCATTTTTTATTTCATGATCATTTCCCCAATTTAGGTTGTTTATATTTGGTGCTCCCTCTAACCATAAAAATCCATGCACATGTGGTGATCCTCTATGTTGCCATTTATATATTGACCAATAATCTTTTACTTTCATTCCCTTCTACATTATTTCCTTTCGAAATAGTGTATATCGTAGGTGCATGTAATATGCCACAATATGTGGATAGTCAATAATGTTTTGTCATCGCCACTTTTGTGCTTCTTGTGGATTAGTCGGTTGTGTTCCTGGCATTAGTGCATGCAAATCTGGCCAATACATATCTACTACACTCAAAGTAAAGAAAATAGTTGGTGTTCCAATTTAATGCAATAGGTTAGTTAATTTAGCTCGACATTTTTCCCAATAAGATCTTGTACCCCTTAGTGTAGTACTAAAATGCATCAAATGATCAACTAGATGTGAGTGAGGGACATTTTCCATATGTTGCCGTAACTCATTGATTGTGTCGACATGTCTTGAAAGCTCTTTTTAACAAACATGTCAAATGAGTTTTGTGCATGATGTCTCATAATCATATTCATTATATAATATCTAAATCGAAGGTGTTGTCCAAAGTGATGATCCCTATATCGAAATAAATGCTTAACAAATTCATGTAGATGGACACTCCTTATTCATGGTTCTAGCCAATCACATCGTCCATCCATAAATAGTGCTGGAAAAACCATATCAAGTAATCCTTCAATGACATACTCATTTATTGGCGATGTTCCAATTCTTGGCCAATCAATTAGTGATCCAAGATCTAGATTAGGGTTATTTACCCATGCCTGGATTATTTCCATCTCTCTTCGAACATTTGGCGGTTTTGATGCCATTGATGTAGTGTGCTCAATAATATTTCCCTTCATCCATCTCTTTCACTGGACCCACAAATACATATTCGTTTGCATCTGAATCAAACTCCATATGAACAGAGTTCAATTTGTCAAAAATATTTTAATTTAAATTGCATGTAAGTTCACTAAGAGCATTTTCATCAATTTGCACATCTCTATAGAACTTACCATGTTCTATCTTATATTTCAATGCTTTGTACACCCTCTCTTTATTGACTGTAAAATTGTAATTTTTTCCACGTTGGTCCTTCCTTCGAACAATACAAAATTGGTAAATATTTTATTCGATGTGGTAACATTTTATCTATTTCTCTTACTTCTTGTGGAAAACTTATGGTGTGTCCTTTATATTTATACTAACCTCCAGTTGCATGTGTGACTTGAAGTATTGGATTTACACATGCTATCAACATTTCCTCAATTTGTGTTAATTTTGCAAGTTTCGGTGGTTGTGGACCAGGATTCGTATTATTTAATGTCGAAAATTGATGTTCATGTTTCTCTTGTCGACATTTATTGCAAATCGGGCCTTCAGGAACTCATAGAACCTTCATTGCAGGGTAACTTTCTTGACAAATGTAACACATGCCTGGTGCTGCAAGTTTATCCAAACCATGTCAAAATATAATTTGTAAATCTTTCAAATCAATTTGCACACTTCTATTGTTATTGCATGCACCTAGATCTCTTTCATTTTGTCTTCTTTGTAGTCATCTTCGTCTTCTCAATTGAGAGGTTAACTCCTTTTGTGAACTATTATTTTCTTCGTGATTTTTAGTTTCAACATTTATTACATCTTGAACTCTATTATTGGTGTTTGTAACACACGATCTATTGTAATTGAATTCATTCCTTCAAATTTACCCACTATATTCCCATGAGATTGATAATTCCTTTCAACTAATTCATGATTGTGTACTTGTATTTCTTGTCTTTCTATCTCATTAAATTGGTGTAAATGCTCATCTATTTGCAATCTTCTTCTTAATATATATTGCTCCTCTTGAGATGTTCGTACATAATGTATTCTCATCTCATCTACATGTTGTCTCATTTCTGCTTCAATCTCTTCAATTGTCATATATGCCCTACTTTTAACACGTCTTTCTCTATCATTTTGGTTTTGATGATTTATTGCTTCTCTTTGTGCATTATTCATTTGTTCACGTCGTTGTCTCATGTAATTTCGAGCATATTCTCTTTGATGTTCTCTCTCTTGTTCTTCTTTTCAAAATTTAATCTTGGACGAGACATTCTAAACAATTATTCAAAAATAAAATTTAAAATTTAAAAAAATTATAAATATGAGAAATTTTACTATACACTAATTTCATAAAAATATATATCACAAAATTAATACATATTAATTGATAAATCTTATTTATTTATAATTAATAATTAATAATTTAATCTTCTTAATAAAAAAATATCACAAAATTAATAATTTCATAATAAAATAGAAGTAAAATTTTATTTATGACTTACATATTAGAATTTACTTTTTTACCTTTAAAAAATATAGAAAGTAAAATTTATTTTATTTATTTATAGAAAATTTGTAAATGATAGAAAGTAAAAATTGAAGTAAAATTTTATTTATGACTTATAAATTATAATTTACTTTTTAAAAAAATAGAAAAATATACAAATTATATAATGTAAAATGATAGAAAGTAAAAAATTAAATGCACATACTTAGTTGCACCTTCTCTCAATTGGTAAAATTTATTAATTAGTTTTCTTGAAATAATTATATTTTTTGGTGAATGAGTAATATTTTTTTCATTTCTTCTTCCTCTCTCTATTTATATAAATATTTAATTTATATTTGTAACTATTTATTGTTTCATATACCTTTTTATTGTTATTAATTTAATACATGTCGCATTTAATATATTTTACTATATTTTTTGTTAACATGCTCACATTCCTCCCTCCTACTACCATAGGTTATGCCTCTGGATGTAATTATTTTGTTATTTTTTTGGCTAATGAATCGTAAATATTTGGTACAATATTTAAAACTTCATATTAATTTAAAATTATTAAAAAAATAATAATTATAAAATTATATAAAAAATTAATGCTGTAAAATTAAAAATACATAATTATCAAAATTATAAAAAATTTAAAACCTAAGTATAAATTTATATATTATATATGTAAAAAATGTAAATACAATAAAATAATTCTAAACTAGAAGGCCTGGCCTCTAAATAAATTTGACAAAGTTATTTTAGAAATGAATTGTAATTAAAATTATATATACAAGTTAGTTGATTTCAACTTAAAGCAATAAAAAATTTCCTCCTCTTATCCATGGGAATATCCCCAACTAAAATTTGAAGAAGTCTACAAAAGAAATAAAAATAAATAAACAACAAGATTTACTTTTCAATTTATGGACAAAACTTTTCTCATTTCACCCTCCCTTTCTTCACCTCTAAAAACTAAAAAATAAAGAATAAAATTTTCTTTTTCTATAAGTCTGAAGATTTAATATTTATTAAGTTTTTAAAAATGAACATTTATTTTAAAAGGAGTGCATATGACAAGCTTCTTTTATCAAGAAATTTTTTTATGACGTGATACAAATTTCAAGGATAAATTATCAATAACTAGTATATGTATAATTTTTTTAGCAATCAAAAACACTATTTAGTGCATCCTCATTATAGCAAACACTCCTTACTATCTCGCATTCAAAACTAGAGTATTTGATTAGGAATATGATTATTCAAGTTAGATTTTTGATTCATTTATCTAGGGAATAGATTCAATATTACATTTTTTTAAGGTTACAATTTCATTTCATTCATGTTTTATACAATTGAAAGAAGAAACCATTTAATGAAACATATGATACAACACATTAGCTAAGTTGATCATAAGATTCTTTCAAACTAAATAGAATTAATATTACACTTTTTTAGGTTACAATTTCATTTCATCCATGCTTTATACAATTAAAAGATGAAACCATTCAATGAAACACCCAATACAACACATTTGTGGAGTTGATCATATTATTCTTTTGAACTAAATAGATTTAATATTTGTAATAGTGCATTCACCCAAAATAAGAAAGCATTATTAGAATCAATGCATTCAATTATAATATGAAAGACAATCTCAAAATCATGGACCTCTATATTTGTGATAGATACGAGCTATTAAAAATATTTTATGAAGATTCTATATGGAAATGAACCATGAAAATACTTCAGAGATACTAGATCTTTATAGCTATGGTTATTGGAATTCATGAAAGGAAAAAATACGTACAACAAACATATATAGCAAAACTTGGTGGATATTTATATCTTAGCCTCTAACTTTCTATTTGGTTTAGAGAAGAATAAAATAGGTTGAAGATTTTCATACAAACATATTTGATGAGTCTCAGAAGGTACATCTTTCATAGAACAAAGATATGTGAACCTATGCGAGAGAGCCTAGACACTTACCTTTTCAACAAAGATTTTGTAAATTTTGAAATCTAAGCTATGTAAAATAGAGATAGCATCATGAAGAAGCAAATTCAACTAATGAAAATAAACTACTTAATTATACCATCATTACTGTTTTAGGATTTAGTTTCTAAAGAGTTTGGTGTGTATGTGTATGTGCATTCCCTATCAAAAATATTGTATTGTATGTGTACTATGAGCTCTATGTAGTGCACTCCAATCTCTCTAAATTGAATATGCACTTTTCACATTTGAAAAATTGCATAACTCTATAGAACACCTTAGGATACACCTATATGTGTTTGATTTTGTGTGTGAGGAAGATATTTTTATTTTATTATTTGAATAGTCACCAAAAAAAATCTCATTTGCAAAGCTGACAATTAAATTTTAAGGGAGATACTATTTTTTATTTGAATTGTCACCTAATATTTTCCCTCTAGTGCAATACTGATAGTTGGATAGTTAATGTATTTTTTGGTTAAAATTACACTACACATCCCAAAACCAAATTGTGGATTGACAACTATTACATTTGACAAAAAAATGCTATATAAGTATTATGGATACTAAACATTTGCATCTAAGAAAATATTAAATATATTGCTATTTTATAATATAAACCAAGGAAAATAAATAAATATAAATATAAATAGTATTTACTATAGTGACTTTCTCCATCTCTAATTTTTTTATATAAAGCTATTCAATTGAAAGTGAAAATTAGTCATTGTGATGTCTTGTATATATAACAATATGACCTACATACTCTAGGGATGGGATTGTGGATTAGGTAGGTAACTTATGAATGGGAAACATAAAAGACATGGGAAGGCTATGAATGCCTAAATTTACCAAGGCATTTTTATTTAAATTTGACTAAATTTTAGATATTAATGTCTTTCAATTACAAAGATACATACATGAATATGCCTTGTCTTATTCTAAAACAAGGTGTATAAATAGAATGCAATCTTAATTACAATTATAAAAAATATTGAGGATATGAATTATGTTGCATACATCCCATGAATAATGAATGAAAAATTGGTTGAAT
Source organism: Sequoiadendron giganteum (assembly GCA_007115665.2). Lineage (NCBI taxonomy): Eukaryota > Viridiplantae > Streptophyta > Pinopsida > Cupressales > Cupressaceae > Sequoiadendron > Sequoiadendron giganteum. Next base: position 385,918,815 of record CM021110.1, read on the forward strand.
TGTTTAAACATTGACAATCTTCATACCCTAAGCAAGGATTCATTAAAATCCTTACCTACCAAGGTGCACTATGCCAATAATGCCCTTTTAGACTTATTGCTCTTAACAACATCCTTATAATGCTAACAACACCAAAAACATAGAAATCATGGTCCTTTCTATGCCATGTTTTCTATAGAGGAAAAGCAAGCCCAATTTAGTTCTAACTAACAAGTTAAAAAAATAAAAAATTGAAATCAAGTAATAAACACTAGTGAAACAAACAACAAAATTAATGTCTATATCACATGCTTTATATTTAAAAAATAAAATCCTCAAGAGTGGGGTTTTCTAAAAACATGCTAGAAAGTAACATTAAATCAATACTCAAAATTCCTCCAATATCATTAGTAAAAACATTGGAGGAATAATATCCATAATCCTATAATGAAAGGCTTTGTAGTAAAACAAAGCACAATGAAGCAAACTAGAACATGATATAGAAATCTCCTTAACACTTATGTGTTTATGATATTGCTATAAAGATTCAACCATGTACTTTTCAAGTCAAACTCATTGACCCATGTTTCATGAGTAGTGGTTCACATGAACCCATCTCTCGTGATAATGAATGATCCACTTAGCACTCATTGCATTTAGGTGATGCTCACAAAGGTGAAGCACTGGATCATACCGAGAGGTCACCCATCTCAATACTACTCCAGCTCAAGCGCACTTAACCATAGGGTTTTCCCCAAGGTTAAGCCCACCTAGCTTGCAACCCCATTTGCAAAACCTTCAGCAAGTGTTGTGCTTTATGAACCATTCAACATAGAGCCCCTTTAGCTCATCAATTGATAAGTAGGAGGTATTTTCCACAACACATCAAATTATGATATTGCTATCGGGATTTAACCATGTACTTTTCAAGTCAAAATCATTGACCCATGTTTCTTGAGTAGTGGTTCACAAGAACCCATCTCTCATGATAATGAATGGTCCACTTAGCACTCATTGCATCTAGGTGATGCTCACAGAGGTGAAGCACTGGACCGTCCCGAGAGATCACCCATCCCAGTACTACTCCAGCTAAAGTGCGCTTAACCACAGAGTTTTCCCCAAGGTTAAGACCACTTAGCTTGCAACCCCATTTAGAAAACCTTCAGCAAGTGTTGTGCCTTATGAACCACTCAATATAGTGCCGCTTTAGCTCATCAATTGATAAATAGGAGGTATTTTCCACAGCGCGTCAAATTATGACATTGCTATTAGGATTCAATCATGCACTTTTCGAGTCAAACTCATTGACCCATGTTTCATGAGTAGTGGTTCACAAGAACCCATCTCTCATGATAATGAATGGTTGCTTGAAAAGTAGTGGAAACAGGTACACAGGGGATACACATGAACAAAGCTTATTTTAATGAACATACAAAATGTGAAAGATGAGGGTAAAATTCATTCAACCTAGGAGCACTAGATATCACACTTTTTATTGATAGTAATGATCCTTATTGCCAAATCCATCATGCCCTCTAAGTGGAGTTTAATCATAAGAAAATAGCATGTAACATATCTATGAACACATGTGAATTTGGTTAAGGGTGTGTCTCCTTAATTCCTATTGCATTAAATGACATATCTCTTGTCTCCACATAAGGTTTCATAATGAAATGACATTTTTAAGCATTTATAACATTTTGCTACAAAACATTAGAGTAGTTGATTAAATGACATTGTGACGAAATTCCTTGCAAATGTAGTTAGAATTTTGTGGAGACACAAGCATGTTCAATAGTTAAATCTCACCACCAATTTTTTCCCCAACAACTTTAAAATGTGATTTATAGAGAATCATAAAATGGTGGAAACATAACCAAAAAATACTAACAAAATTATCGTAAAAACTATTACAACCTACATTACCAATTTAATTTATCTCAAGAGCTCAAATTTGTAGCCAATTAGATTCAATATTATTCATTTCAAAATATTTATAGTTATAAATTTGCATGTTTACTTTACAAAAAACAATTATTTCTTCATTAGAAGAAATACTAACTTCTGATTTATCGTCAAATACAATTATTAATAACTAGTTAAGCATTACTCATTACAATAGTATTGTCTAACAACAAGCACTAATAAATAAATAATTAGGAAAATGATTTAATAGATGAGCACATTTCAATTTTTGTTATGTGTATGGTAATAAGTTTTTTCAATATTTTTATTCATTATTTGTAGTTTTTAAAAATAATATTTGTTATATTTTCATTTAAAAATAGACACAAAGTATGTATTTTCACAAGTTATATTAAAGAATTGATTAATCATAGTGATGCTTTAGGTGATGGTAATGCATGTTTTGATGCATGTGTTTCAATCTTTTTAGGGGATTTTATACATCATTTGGTGAAAATATAGCTAATGTGGCTACATTGTTGATATCAAAACCCCCAAAAAATAACTTTAAGTCATTAACTCATATATGGAGGCATGCTAAAAAATATTATGAAACTTTGATGTACCATTTAGTGCATGGCTACTAGGAACCATTTCAGAGCTAAAAATTATTATAGATTTTTTTAAAATTATTGAATCTCATTTATTCGCAAGTAGTAAGTTATCAAACATTAGAAGAATATTTAATAATAATAGGATGATTGACGCATAATGCAATATCATCTCTATTTAGCTAAATTATAAGTATTCATAACATAAATGTTTAAAAGTTTAAAGAACTATAAATTGGAAATATCTTAACAATATGCAATTTTTTTATATAAAGTTACAAGTGTATTTTTCAAATCTAATAATGAAAAAGAGAGAAAATCAAGGTACTTAAGTTTTTACACGTGAATTGTATGTCAAAGCTTTGAAATGGAGGAATAAAAAATTCATTGACATGAAATCTCAATTACAATATTGATAGTATCTTTCCACACTAGTCGATAACATGATAACATTCTTGACATGTGTCTAAAAACTAGTGAAGAAACTTTAACCTTTCCAACATGAATATTAATATAGAAGAAGTTTAAACAACGAAACAATTTGTTAAAACAAAGAACAAATCAACATAATCATTTCTTCTTACTTCTTTGAAATAAAAACCACCCAAATATCATATATCTTAAAATAAGATAGAACAATATATATAATAAATATACAATGAAATAAAAATAAAATAAAGAAATCCATAAACTCATGAATATAATTTGTCAAATAAATCAATTTCTCTATATACAATTTTAAATATATACAATTTGCTTATATGTAATTTATTTATTGGTTCATTTTAATATAATTTAAGATATGGTTGGTTGGGTGTAACTTTGATAAGAAAGAAATGTTTATTGTAAGATGGGAGGTCATTGTTTGTTACAATCAATTAGGTTATCCATTTGAAATTTATTTTTTTAATATGCAATAAAAAAGTTTTAAGGACATTAAAATAAAATTGTATGATTTCAAATGTAAGGGAATATGTTTTTTCATTAAAATTTAAAAAGTAATAAATATTTATATGATTGTTGAAAATTGTAGTTAAAGAATAATTTTTTTTGTAGTGTGTATAGACTTACGATCAAACAAATTGATAAGATGAGGAAGCTTATATCTCTTTTTAAATTCGTTTCAAACTACTTTATGTCAAAATCACAACTAGAATAGAACATTGTTAGAGCATAATGATATTATGGGTTTTATATCTCTATAACATTCATACAAAGCTCTAAATAAGGTATTCTTATATAATAATATATAAATATTTTAAAGGATATTGACAAAAAATTACTTACATAATTAATAATTTAATTAAATAACTTTTTGTTTATTAAATTATTAAATATTTTCATATTTATTTTGAAGAGGTATGGAACTACCCAATAGATATTTCCCATGCTCTCTTTATATTTAAGGGGAGTTCTCTCAAAGTAAAATTAATATTGAGGAGGATTTTTTAGATTATACATCCAAGATTTAAGGTCTTGTTGATGGCCAAATTGACACAACATGCAAGCAAAATGCAATCACCTTACCTCTCCTGAAAAAGATAAACAATCGTTAAATCGATCATCTTCCAAGGTCCTAGATGTTGGATCACAACGTTGTTGTTTTGCTAAGCGGTCAATGAAGCTGTAATGTTCAAGGGGCGTGGTGGTTATTGAGCTTCTTGGTTGTTGCAAGATCGAACTCCTATTTAAACCTATTCTAATCAGGGTATATAACAAAAAGGCAAAAAATAGATTGGGGATGCAAGAGATAAAAGAATGTCGATTCACCCAATCAACTAGACCTATTATTCTTCAAGGAATTCTTAAACCAAAATTGCAAAACAAATCAACCTGTGATCAATACAAAGTTGAACATTCATTCACAGTGCAAACTTTAATAGCAGATCGCAAATCACAATTTGAACAAAAGAAAAGATAAAACTTCATTCCTTGAAGAGCTTCAAATTGAACAGTAAACCAAACAAATATCATTCCAGAGTGCAATTCAAGATAGGTTTAAATCCAACTGTTTCTACTACGGTAAAATAGATAAACAACATTTACAATTCTGACAAATTCACCAGTGTATGGAAACCAATATCCTCCAATTACCTTAGCTAAACTAAGATTACATAAAACTTTATCATTTATGTTATTGCTAAATTCTAATAAGCTCTAAAACAAAATGTCTAACTAATTTTCCTAAATTTCTAACCCTTTCAAATGAGTTGGATTTTACAATTTATAGCTCTTCAATTACATAATTTCCCTCCAAAATTTACATTAAAAGTTGTAGCTCTTGTGTGCAGGCAATTAAATCAAAAAGGTAACTTTTTGTTTCAGCCTTTATTTAACTCCAAGTTGATTTCAGTTTGCAATCCTATCCTCCAGTTTGACTTTAGTTCATGATTGCAATTCCAAGCTTGACTCGAAGTTCTCCATCTTGCACAATGTAAAGAAAGTAAAGAAATATCTTTCTCCAAAAATTACTCCAAATGGACCCACTATACTTCAGTTCACTCCCAAGTTGATTATCTTTTCAGAAAATCTCCCACCACCATTAATGTGATCCACTATCATCAAAAAGACACCTGTAATAATAAATGTGCATTAATTAATTAATAAAATTAACCAATTCATATTTAACTCGTCAAAACAAAATAAAATAACACTAAAATCATCTCTGTATGGATTTATCATCCTGACACGCTTTCTGAACAGCATCCAAAACCTGACATAACGTGCAAAACATATTAAATTGATGAATTAAAACCAAATCATAAAATTAATTAATTCATGATAATTCTTCAAAATCAACAAGTTTATTAAAATGAACTAACTAATCAATTCCCCTCTGTGCATTTGCATCTTCATAGATAATCTTCAAGATTCTCTCTTCATGCTTGAATTATGACAAAAAGATTTAAATAACAGGATCTGAATTAAAATTCATGCTAAATGTTTAGCACATAAGTGTCAACTCCTAACAAACCCACAGGTAACACTCTATCCTGTATATCTCGTGAACAGGATTATTCAGCTCCATAATTTACAATCCCTCCATGCACTGTTTATTTGTAAATCATTTGCCTTTGCCAATCTTGAAGCAAAACATCATTTTCTCTCACATATCTATTCCTTTCCATCAAATGGGATTATGAAAGGCAGCGCAGTCATGAACAATAGAAACACGGGTTTGACTTCATACCTGCCAATTGCATTTAATCTCAGCCTATTTCAACATATTCACTTCATGCATATCCATAGTAGGGCATTCTCTCAAAATCGTCCACCTGCCTGTTCATATCCATTTTGTACAGATTACCAAATCCACGCATTTTCTGCCCTTCAAGGCATTCTGCAAACGTTGCTATATTATTTTTGGTAATGACGCTCATTTGGATCAATTCTGTCAAACAGTCTGTGCCTCGCGTGATTTCATACTCAAATACACGTTTACCAGTTTGCAGCTATAACACTTGACAAAATCCTTATTGCTTTCATGCTTTAATGGGTATGAATGCTCTGTTCCAAAGCTTCCATTACGGCGCAGGCAAGAGAATGTCCACAAAGACTGTGGAATCTGGCTCTACATCAACCAATTGCATTTGTTTGAAGGTTCTTAAAGCCTTTTCATCAGATCCATTTTGTATACAGATTCATTAATCAGTACATTCCATTTCTCAGAGGCATTTTGTCAGGCAGTTCACACACCCCTTTATCTATGCTTTTCACATTTTGCGTACCATTTTGTTTAAGTTTCGCAATCATTTCACTCCATGAGGTGACACTGATTGAGGCGTTTTGCGGAACAGTCCATTTGCCTTGTCGATGCTCCTACACTTTGTCTACGTTTTCTGCGGTGACATTCTGTAAAATAGTTTACATGCCCTCCTTATGTCTTCACTTTGGCGCAGGCCTGAAGGGAGTGATGGCAAAGGCTGTGGATGTTTTTAAAGACCTCTCTTCAAACCGATCTCAAGCAAATGTGAATTTTCGATTTCTCACAAACTGCATCGTTTCAACACATCTATGTTGTGCAGACCCTACAGCTATCGTCATTGTCTTCCATGAGATTGAGGCGTTTCCACAAACAGCCTGCGTTTTGTACATATTTTGCATTTGCCTAAAAGTTTCTTGAAGCCTTTTTAGCAAATTCGTTTTGTGCACAGAATGCCATCATTGCATTCGATGGAATGGCATTTCCTTAAGATATTCAACCAAATGACTCGCTGCCCTCGTCTTTATGTCGCCATTTTCTGTGTTTTGATTACCAGGGCCGATTTGCTTGCGAGACTTTAAAGTCTCTTCAACAGATCCATTTGAGCATATTCATTAATCAGTGCATTCCTAGTTTGCGTTCATGTCTACTAGGGCATTTGCGTTTATTCTTTGATGCTTTGGTGGATTCAGAAACCCGTGTTGTCAAACTCCCATTCATATTCGGTTGATAATTTCTGAATGTTGTGTAAATGAATCCCAACGGTCAGCCTTCACTCCCTTCGCATGTCTCTTCATATTCGAGAGATATGAAAAGGCATTATTTTCTATATTTACTGTTGTTGTATCTTTTTATGTAATCTGATTAAAAGGCTTAATATATATATCTCTGCTCAGTGTGGATGTAAGTCAGATTGATTGAACCACGATAACATTGGTGTTATGTGTATGCTTTGTTCCTTGTTCTGTAATTTCAATTTAAATCTCCATTTTGAATTCTGCAATTCTACAATTGGTATCAGAGTTTGGTGAGAGGCTGGTTGGAAATTTTGTGTCAAAATTTCTAAAAATGGAGGATACTAGAATACATAAATTTTCTGGGAAGAATTTTGGGATATGGAAGATTTAGATGCAATCTTTGCTAATTAGGCAAGATCTTAAACTTGCGCTTGAAGGAAAAACAAAGAAGCCTGCTGCCATGAAAGACGAAGATTGAGAGACTCTTGATGAAAAGGCCAAGGCAACAATCTTTCTTTCGCTAAATGAAAATGTTTTATTCAATGTTGCAAAAGAGAAAACAACAAAAGAAGTTTGGGATAAACTTATAAAAACCTATGTTATGGCATTGACTGCAAATAGAGTGTTCATCATGAAGAGGTTATATAAGTTCAAGATGAAAGAAGGTTGCGCAATGGCAAACCACATTAACGAATTCAACACTTTGATCAGCGAAGCAAATTCGGTTGGAATGACTCAAGGTGACAAAAACAAAGTTGTTCTTCTTTTGTGTTCTGTACCAAACAGTTGGGATGGAGTTGTGACATTCATAAGTACTTCGACATCAAGCTCCAAGAAGTTGGTTTTCGATGAAGTTTCAGCTACTCTTTTTTCCGAAGATTTACGAAGGAAGAATGATGAGCCCTTATCCCGTGATGCTCTCACTATGGTAAGCACCGAAAATAGAGGGAGAAGCCAATATAGAGGTAGATATAATCACAATCAGCGGTCTAAATCAACTAGAAGATTGCAGTCTAAAGGAAAAGAAAGCGGTTGTTGGTTTTGTGGGAACGCTGGTCATATCAAGAAAGATTGCAGAAAGTATAAAAGGGCACAAGAAAAGGTTTTGGACAGCGAAGCAAACATATCACATGATAAGGATGATGGTATTCTCGGACTATCAACAAGCAATACAAAATCAAATTCGTGGGTAATAGATTCTGGTGCCTCTTTTCATGCCTCTTCTTGTACGGAGGTCTTCACAAATTACCAAGAAGGTAATCTTGGAAATGTATATTTGGGTGACAACAAAGCTTGTGAAATTGTTGGCAAAGGTGATGTTGTTTTGCAGCTAGCTGGTGGAGTCAAGTGGCTGCTAAAAGACGTTCATCATGTTCCCAAATTAAAGAGAAATTTGATTTTTGTAAGTCAGTTATATACCCAAGGCTTTCTCACCACTCTCACGGATACTTGGAGTAACTAAAGGTTCTTTGGTCATTGCAAAAGGAGACAAAGTTGGCGGCCTCTATGTTGCAGAAACTTTTGGTGAGGTGGGAGCTGCTATGACTATTGTAGGCAGCGATGTGGCTCTTTGGCATCAAAGGTTAGGCCACATAAGCAAGAAAGGACTTGAGGTGATGCTCAACCGAAACCAATTATTGGGTCTTCAATCCATAGATTTGGAGTTTTGCGAACATTGTCTTCGTGGCAAACAAAGACGGGTCAGCTTCTTGAAGGATGGACACAACATGAAGACAACACCATTGGAGTTGGTGCACTCGAATGGCTTTGGCCCTACCGAGGTAACCTCTTATGGAGGCACTAATTACTTTGTGACTTTTCTTGATGATTGTACTAGGAAGGTTTGGGTTTATATGATTTCTAGAAAATCTGAAGTGCTTTCAAAATTTAAAAATTTTAAAGCACTTGTTGAGAATCAAAGTGGTCACAAAATTAAATGTTTAAAATCAGATAATGGAGGTGAATTCTGTTCTTTGGAGTTTGATAATTTTTGTGCAGCTCATGGTATTCGAAGGATTAAAGTTGTTCCCTACACTCCTCAAGAAAATGGGGCAGCAAAAAGACTCAATAGGACCATTCTCGAAAAAGCTAGATGTATGCTTTCTCATGCTGGTTTGGACAAAGAATTTTGGGTGAAAGCATGTAACACAATAGTTTACTTGATTAACCACAGTCCGTCATCTCGTTTGGAGTTTGGTATTCCGGAAGAGGAGTGGTTGGGAAAGAGGATTTCTTACTCTCACATCCGGGTTTTTGGATGTGAGGCTTATGTCCATGTTCCAAAAAAAGAGAGGACAAAGCTGGATTTTAAATCATAGATGTGTATTTTTGTGGGCTATGGTATAGACCAGTTTGGTTTTCGATTGTGGGATCCGATTGGAAAGAAAATCGTGAGGAGTCGAGATGTGGTTTTCAATGAAACTGTGTTTCCAGCACAACAATCACAGTCGGTAGAAAATGTGCCTTTCTCCTTATGTGATAATAATAATGTCACACAGAGGTCAAATATTTTTGTTCCCACAGCAAATGCTGCTTCTCCACCTCAATTTTAGCACCCTCTACTTCATCTAGTAATAGTGATGACTCATTATTTGGGAGCCAAGAAATTTTTGTGAAAGAGGACTCGTCCTCTTCTCCTCACTACCATGGGACTTCATGCTCTTGGTTCTTTGAAGAACCGGCGAACTTCACCGTGCCATGTTTTGGTCATTCTCACGCATCTCCTTCTACCGGTCCTTGCGAAATGGGTTTTCCCTTGGTTGTTGATACATACTCTACGCCTTCTTTTCAATCACTGCCAAGCAACATACATTCAGATGGTCTTTTACATGAGACTGTAGGAGTCACGCAAAGAAGAGAGAGTGTTGTAGGAGCCACGCAAGAAAGAGAGAGTGTTGCAGGAGCCATACAAAGAAGAGAGAGTGTTGTAGGAGAGAGTGCTGCAGGAGCCACGCATGAAGGAGAGACTGTTGCAAGAGTCACATAAGGAGAAATCGATTGTTCTCAGGATTCTATTTGTGAGTAGAATGAAAAGAGTCATGATAATTTAAGGAGGTCTTCTAGGCACAGGAGGATTCCTTCGAATTTTTTTGATTATGAGTTGTTGTTTGCTAAAGAGGCAGAACCATAACTTCTTATCTTTGAGCAAGTTGAACTGATTAATTTTAAAGATGTTTGTAATAGTAGTGACAAGGATAAATGGCTAAAAGCCATGGAAGAAGAGATGAAATCTCTTGAAACCAATCAAACATGGGATTTGGTTTCTTTACCACCGAATTGAAAGTCACTTAAGAACAAGTGGGTCTACAAACTGAAAGATGAAGGTGGAGGTTCTAAATGGTTCAAAGCCCGATTAGTGGTGAAAGGGTATGCTCAGAAACAAGGGATTGATTTCAATGAAATTTTCTGACCGGTTGTCAAAATGACAACTATCCGCACTGTTTTGGGACTTGCAGCGGTATGGGATCTTGAATTGGAACAACTAGATGTCAAAACAACATTTCTACATGGCGATGTTGATGAGGAGTTATACATGGAGCAGCCTCAAGGTTTTGTCAAGAAGGGAAAAGAGCATCTTTATTGCAGGTTGAAGAGGAGTTTGTATGGGCTCAAACAAGCCCCACGTCAGTGGTCTTTGAAGTTTGATAAATTCATGCTTGCACACAATTTCACAAGGTGTGAATCTGATCCATGCATTTATTATAAGCAGCTTCCCAATGGGGAGTTTGTTATCCTTCTTCTTTATGTTGATGATATGTTGATAGCCGACACTAGTCCGAAGATTGTTAGTGAGTTAAAAGCTCACTTGGCCAGCAAATTTACAATGAAAGACTTAGGTGCAGCCAAAAATATTCTTGGCACGACGATAACTCGAGATAGGAAGAAGAAGGAGATTACATTGTCACAAAAGGATTACATTGACAAAGTGGTGGACAGGTTTGGTATGACTGATGCGAAGATTGTTTCTACTCCTCTTGCTTCTCATTTTCATTTATCATCGGATTTGTGTCCCCACACACAAGTGGACAAAGATTTTATGGCTCGTGTCCCTTACAAATCAATGGTGGGTAGCATTATGTATGATATGGTTTCTACTCGTCCCAACATTGCTCATGCGGTGGGAGTTGTAAGTAGGTTCATGAGAAATCTCGGGAAGCAACATTGGGAAGCGGTGAAATGCATTTTAAAGTATCTTAAATGTACTTCTGGTTATAGTTTATGTTTTAATGGCAACAATGTTCAGTTGCAAGGATTTACTGATTCTGATCTTGTCGGAGATTTGGATAAAAGGAGGTCTACTACTGGTTATGCTTTCACGTTTGCTGGGGATGCTATTAGTTGGGCCTCTAGGTTGCAACATTCTATTGCCTTATCTTCAGCTGAAGCTGAATATTTAGCTCTTTCTGAAGGTGCTCGAGAGATAATTTGGCTACAATGATTGCTTAGTGATTTGCAGTACAAACAAAGTTATTATATTTTGTTTTGTGACAGTCGTAGTGCCATTTTTATGGCTCATAATCACTCATCTTAGCGGCGATCAAAGCACATTGACACTCATGCTCATTTTGTGCATCATATGGTTGAAGAGGGTGGATTGCAAGTGATTAAGATTGACACAAAGGTCAATCCGACAGATGTTTTGACAAAGGTTGTACCCAAGGAGAAGTTCGAATGTGCAAAAACTTCTCTTGGGCTTGTAAAGAAAAGATAAATCTGAAAATAAGAGCACAGGTATGGTAGTATCCGTTGGTCATCAGGTGGGAGTTTGTTGTGTAAATGAATCCCAACGGTCAGCCTTCACTCCCTTCGCATGTCTCTTCATATTCGAGAGATATGAAAGGGCATTCTTTTCTATATTTATTGTTGTTGTATCTTCTTATGTAACCTGATTAAAAGGCTTAATATATATATCTCTGCTCAGTGTGGATGTAAGTCAGATTGACTGAACCACGATAACATTGGTGTTAAGTGTATGCTCTATTCCTTGTTCTGTAATTTCAATTTAAATCTCCATTTTGAATTCTGCAATTCTACACTGAAGACTTTTTTGCAATAAATCTCACTATAACCGTTCTGAGATTTCGCACTCTCTAAGACCATATTATGTTCAAACAACTGCGGCCTTTAAACTCTTCACAACTTCACGCATGTTGTCCATGCTTCCATAGCTCTTCATGACGGGGTCAGAACGGGAGCTGGCACCAAGTGGGGTCAGAACGGGAGCTGGCCAGGAGCGGAAGCGGAGCGAGAGCATGATCGGATCGGAGAGGGAGCGAAATCGGAACGGGATCGGACCTTGCACATTTCACTTTTCCTTTTGTTCGATTCCGAAGTGAACATACTTTTTTTCTTCTTTATTCTGTTGGGGAAGCGGGCTCAAGAGGATTTTACTCGATGGTGTATCACTCCTTTTTAAAAAAAAAATTACTCCTTTGTGCCCGGGAGGGGGAATAGGTAATTCCTAACCCTTGCATTTTTAACGTTTGCTATTTTTTAATTTTGTTTTTTTTTTTATGATTTTTTTTTATATATATTAATTTTTTTCAAAATTTAAAAGATTTATTTATTCTAAAGAATCAAATGATGCAACACTAAACCAATGACGAGGAGAAACGAAGGAGACCAATGACAACAAAAAAATGGACAACGAAGAAATGGAAGAGACCAACGACAACCAGAAAACAAACAAACGACACGGCTAACCAATGACGAGGAGAAACGAAGGAGACCAACGACAGCAAAAATACGGACAACGAAGAAATGGAAGAGACCAACGACAACCAGAAAATAGACAAACAACACGACGAGGCGAAGACGAAGACAGAAAAATGAGACAACAAAAATGACCAAAAGAAACGAACGAAAAGCGAAGACAAAAAGCAAACGACACTACAAAAGACAGGGATCAGGATCGAGACCAGACAAGGAATGCGAATCCGAACAACACCCGAAGGCAAAGCAGGGAACCGTGATCAAGACGGAACCAAGAACAAGAACCTTGGAAAGGTTCCTTGTTCCGGTTCTGGTCTGATACCCGAACCAAACAAGAGGAACAAAAAGGAAACAGAGATCGGAGTCGAGGCAGAACCAGAACTTGAAACCCCAAAAGTGTCAGGTACCGATTCCATCTCACAACCTGATTTCAACAAAACAAACCAGTGAAACGAAAGAAAATAGAGGGGGTCCCCAACTTTGCCAAGCAAAAGTTGGGGCGTGTATGTAGGGCATAACAAATGGCAACTTGGGTAGGAAAATGCTCTAAGCATTTTAAAACATGTAACCCTCCAAATACCCAAAATTTCTGGTTTACACTCATTTGAGGCAATCTAAGAAGTGCAAACACAATCAAAATTGTGACATCAGAGAGGTCTGAGATGAAACTGAAATCTATTTGTGTGTGCAAATGATTCATTCCCCTCCATAAGCGTTGTCATGATCAAAGTGGAACAAAATATACCCAAGCTACATAGTTTTAAGTTACATTTCTGGCATGCAATTATATTCTGGGCATAGCTCTACTACCAGATAGGCATCTATAGCCCTGACAAAGATACTTCTAGTTCTCTCTAAGCATCGCTCTATTGCCAACCAAACATCTATAGCCCCGATAGAGATACTCAAATCACCCTTGCTGATTAAGTTCATTTTCAGATTTCTTTTATTTCCTCTTTTTCTCAGGTGTTGATTCTTTTGAAGTATAATTTCTCATTTCTCCCAATCCTTAAGCAGTGAATCCTAAGTAGCGGATTGAGAACCACAGTGGACATCGTGAAAGAAATGTAACCCTTTAGATTTTTCACTTGGAATAGAGCTACCCCTCCCCCCCCGATGTAAACTAACTGATGGATTTCTTAAGATGTGTTGATTGTGATAGACTTTCAAAAAATCCCCAAAACTACGTAATGTACCAAGTCCTAATCCATGCTAACATTCCCCAGTCTAAAATGGATGAAGGTAAATCAAAGCAACTAACTGATCAAGTGTTTGAAAATACAGACAACAAACTCTCAACAAATTCACCTTTCGACATAACTTGCATACAAAAACTCAATTTTCACTATCAACGAGAGGAACCCCCCAGACGAAAGAAAAGAAACAGAAAAAAAGAGAAGAGCAGAAGAAAAGCATACACAAACAGACACAACAAACTAGCAAAACCAAAACAAAAAACAAGAATAAAAAACAACAAACAAACAACAAAAGATCAAAAACAAAAGAGAAACAAACAAACCCAGAAATGAAACAAAAACAAGAGGACACCAAAAAAACAAAAGAAAAGAAAACAAACCAAAATGAACAACAAAAACCAAAACAAAAAGAAAACTAACTAAACCAAAAACTAACATTAACCGATCCTGAACCTAAACTAACTCTAAAACTGAGCTCCACAAACATAAAACTGTAAAAAATTGTACATGAACCTAACTAATTTTTCATTATGTGTAGAAATCTTAACTTACTAGGTACGGTTTTGAACCTAGCAAATTTATCTTTATATTTAGAAATGTAAATTTTATGTGCAATAAATTTTTTGAGGGTATAAAGTTTGAAATATTAAAAGTTGTGGGTCCTCAGCCTTGTCATGATTTACCCACAAACACATTTTATCATCCCCAATGTCATAATCAAACTGAAAATCATCAAAACACAGAGGGTGATGAAAAGACACAACCTGATTTAGAAGACCTTCAATTGTTGTGGCGTGCTCATGTTGTATGACTCCCTTCTCGCGAGGTCTCAACTCATGGAACACCACTCCATTCCCCTCCAATACATGCATGTCAACATAAAGGGCATCCATTAGCAATATATCATTAGCATTTAAGACACACAAACCTGGTTTAAATTTTTTAGGCCTATTGTTATCACAATCAACACTAGTTTTGAATAGCAAACCAGTGTATTTGATTTCATAGGGACTATTAACTTCAATCATGTTTTCTAAAGTACATGCATCACCAATTAAATGGTCAAATTCCTCAACCTTTAAATCAATTTGTTCAACATCTACCTCACTTGACTTGGCAATCTTTTCAGAAAGCAAGAGATTAGAACAACTTACCTGAGGATGTGAACCGAAAGGAAGAATCCTACATGGATCACCTGAAGTGAGGTTTGTTGTTCTATAGTTGGGATATCCATTTACTAACATCTCTGTATTCATCTCGGGCACAGAGTCAAAGATTTTTTGGATCCCCTTAGAAGAACTAAGCAACAAATCACCCATGTCGTCAACTTGCAAGGTCTGCAAACCCACATTTAAAAGTATAAATATATATATAATATTGATTTTATTATTTAATATTTTAAATACCATTATAGATAGCCTCAAAACCCAAGCCTACACAACTTGGGATGATAGGATGCTAAAAATATGGCCCTATTGAAGATTCCCCAAGGTTTTTTTGCCTCACAAAAATATGTAGCTAACCACAATGCATGCAAGAATGTGAAATGGGTGTCCCCTTGAGAGGAAGAATGAAATTAAAATTTGATGGGTTCTCATGAGGAAATCACAGGATCTCTAGAACTAGATGCATTATCAAAAATGAAATGAGAATCCTTATTTAGGCATCTTCAAAGTGGCTCCCTCAAAGCTTCAACAATGATGTGGAGTTTGATGCATTTCACGAAGCCTTGAAGCTATACATCTCAAAGAAAACCAACTATGTGAATATTGAAGGGGATTCCTTGACCTACAACAATATCGTCAAATAAAAAAGGTGCCAAACTAAAAATCACAAAAAATATTAGATAAGATATGTACTCTACTTAGCTTTTTTGTAGACTTCTCCATACAACATATGTTTTCGAATTTCAACACGGTCAAATTTTTTATTGCAAACCATGGATGCAATCATATCTCCCCTATCATAGTTTCTACTTAGTCTATTGAATGGGTCAGATTGGACACAATAATAGATTTAGAATATGCTCTAATGGAGCTATAGTGATCCTTGAGATTCATGGTAATCCCCAAAAAGATCTCCTTGTCAAAAAATTTATCAGGCTACCTAATATGTTGTGTTTATAGATAAAAAACGTTGATGGTAATGGCACTTGCAAATGGTGAATAGAGTGATTCTAGAAGGCATGTAACGCGACTATTTATTGGAAGAAGTCTCTGCTCAAATAAAATGATTGTTCAAAATTACCACCTTGGAGTCAGAGCTGACTATAATGGAGGTGATTAGGGTGTGACTACTCTCAAATGGATATACCCATGATTTTCAACATCATTACTGAACTCCTCACTACTTGTGTGGACTTCATGGGCCATAAGATGCATGCAAAGTTGTCAGTTCATGTGTGGCTAAGGGAAGATTTGGTAAGGATGGACTATAAAGCTATTTCTAACTATGATTACAAGTATTCAACTAGAGACATGTTGTGGTTGTTTTTTGTTGATACAACATACAAAACGAAACCAATCTCAAATTGGTGCCTTGACACTTTCTCCATGGACATGATCTCTAGAAAGTATGACAAATTTTGGAAGCTGGTGTTGGAGAATTCAAGTCTTCTCAACCCTAAAAAAAAAGAGCATTTGAAAGAACTGAAGAAGTGACTATCCTTCATATTTTACCATGATTCAATAGTCATGTAAACCATTCTTTAAGGGATGTTTTTGAAATTGTAATCTACAGGAGCAACCCCCTTATGAACACTTCCTTATCAATGTGTGTGTGCAAGCTAATTATACCTATGTCATGACAATAGCCACAACATTGCGACTCTTATTTAATTTTATAATTTAAAAAAAATAGTAATAATTAAAATTTAAAGATTTATAGTAGCAAAAAAACAAAATTGATTAAATATATTTTTAATATTAATATTTTTTATTTTTGTTTAAATTAGAAAACTTAAATAAATATTTTTTATGTTAGAGATTTTTTTAAAAGAGGCAATGAATGAAATTTAGAAAACTTATAATTTTTTTTTAAAATCCTCTTTTATTTTATTTTTAATGTTAATTTTTTTTAAAGGTAAATAAATATAATTATAATTTATTTAATTTATAATTAATACTCTAACTTTTTTCATAAATAATATATAAATTTTATATGAAATCATTCTATTTGATTTATTTTTTGTCTAGTTTTTGATCTTAAAAAATTATTCTATTAATAACTTTTAAAATTATGCATTTTTTTTTATCTTGCATAGTCAAATATTATTTCATTTATTTATATATATATTTTTAATTTAGTAATATTTATATTACTATTATTTAAATTTAATTTAATTATTATGACATCTCAAGATTTAATTATCATGACATCTCAAGTACTCTTCATTAATAAATTTCATATGTTAAATAGAAATAATTATTTTATATAAAAGATGTGGGAGGAAGGGAGGGCGCCCCTCCAGGCTAGCGGAGGGAGGTGACAAATCAAGCCACAAAGGCAGGCACGTGGAGTTAAGGAAGGAAAGAGTTGGCTTAATAATGGTTTAAGGTGGGAGAAATGGCTTTTCGCTGGCGTACAATGGTTAGCGGAGGCCAGCTACGGCTCCCACTTTCATGCATAAAAATAAGTGCAAATCCAACCTTTTGGATCTCCTTCATAAGGCAAGGACATCTTGCACGCGACAGAGAATACTATTGCATTTGGTGGCAGCAACCTTGTGATTGATGAGTTTATTTATGGGAGATTTCTTTTGTTATCCGACTATGTTTTTTATTGCAGGTGCGAAGAGGAGTGAGCGGTTGCTTGCATTTGTCTTGGGAGTGGTCTATGCAGGGCCGACAATGGCGAAGAGTTTGAAATTGATCATTGAGGTATCAGTGGAGGGGGTAGCAAGGTTCGGAGCGGACATGCCAATTTTGTTGTAGTCATCTATAAGGCAAACCTCCTTCAGGGTGATCACTGATCAAAGGCTGAAGCGAATCCTTCTCAATTATGATCCCTTAGTGCTAGTAGTACTGAAGATGATATTGGGCTCAAATCATTTGGAGAGCAAAGAGTATGGGAGAGATAATTTGTAAATCTCGTCTTGTTTCCTTGCTTCTCTTTTGGACAATAAAGTGCCTAAAGCGGAAGCAAAAGGATTGTTGCTTAAATTGTTCAAAGAGGACCTGGTGGAAGGCGTGGATGAAATATTGCACACAGTGATTGAAGGAAGGGGTTATATGAGGCCCTGTGACATGGAGAGGATTCATACGGAAAACATGGTGAATATTTATCCTTTCCTTTTGGATTTTCATGAGCCGGGTCTGATGAGGCACCAGATGATTGTGGCGGTGGCCATCGAGTTCTTGAAAAAATACTTTGGGCTGCAGGTGGTTGGAAAGGTTGAATGGTTAACAGAATTTGAGGACTTTGCAAAATTAAATGGTTTCCTGTAAGTTGGGTTAAGGGTTGGGGTTTTTTTTGGCTTAAAGGAAAACTTGTTGTTTTTGGTAGCTTTGTTGGTGTTTTGGGTATAGCTAGTAATGGCTCTGTGGTTTTTGGTTGATAGTATTTTTTGTCGAGGCTGGGTAGTTGGTTTCTGGACTGGTTTAAATGGTGAATTGATGACTGTGGTTATAGTATTTTGATGATACAAATTTCCTGCTATGCAGATGATTGTAGCTCAGTTACTATAATTAATAAAATACCTATCTTATGTATATAAAAAAAAAATTATATAAAAAATAAAAATAAAAGCAACATTCATGGTTAGAAATTTATGGTTCAGAATAACAACTCTCAAGTAAAAATATAAATCTTGATCTTCTAAATGCCTTCATAAATAAATTTCAACATGCTATGTCAAACATTCTAAGAAGCATCAAAGATGATTTTCTCTTTCACATCAAAAATCTAAAACTCCTAGTGGTGTATGGAACCTATTGGAATCTATACACAAAGGATCCAAACTTTTCAAAATCATTAAACTAATCTTAGAATTATTTACTACTCTTATGTGACTTCGTAAAAGATAAACTATAATATTTCATAGTTCAAATGAACATTCATGAAGATGGTCTTCATGGTTTAAGATTTTTATTTCAATCCTAAATTCCAAGCAAAGAGAGGGGGAGCAACAAGATAGAGGAGAAGTACAAAAATAGGGGGAGCAACATGATAGGGGAGAAGTACAAAGATAGGGGGAGCAGCGAGTTGGAGTAGTGGATTGCCATCAATGACAAAGGAGGAGATTGTTTGAAAATTGTCATTGATGTCAAAGGACAAACTCTTTTGAAAGAACATATAACATGGTTATTACGGGATGAACTTCATTATCTTGGCACTACATTGGAAGGAGATTTCAAATTAAAATATTATCTTTAAAATATTGGCCATTAATATTTAAAATTACATTAATATTTTTTGGTAAATCAATAGTCATCATTTATGGACCAATCCCCTTTTGGGATATGAAAATGGCTTATATTTAATTCCCTAAGAAAGAAAATAAAGATGAAAAGAAGCATAAGAGACGAGCAAATAAAGACAAAAATAATAAAGACAAAAAATAGGTTGCGATTACTTACTAAAATGGAATTTATAATATGTAAGAAGGGCTCTCGATAATAAGACAAAAATTATCTTATTCATAACATATAGTATGAAGCATTTCATATAATAGGACAAAACTTTTCATGTTAGATATGAGGTGGTGTGATTAGTAAAGGTTGGGATTTCTTAATGAAAGGATGCATTCCTTCATGAAGACCGTGGATGTTCAAGCATGTATAAAATGCTATTTTATAATGTGAGATAAATGTGTATGTTGTGGAATGAATAAGCATAAAATATATTAGCACTTGTACGAGAGGAGGTGCAATGGTTATGTCGATTATATTTTTAATAATTTATGTTTGAGAGGAGGTCTATAACCGATGGGAATTTTATAGATCCACTATAGAGTAATATCCTCATGTTATTGTCATGGTGGTTAGTATATGGCTAAAATATCTACACACCAAATTTGCCAAGCCAAAATTGGGTACCTTAACATAGAACTTGGTGTGAAGAAGAATGTTGTAAAAGTTAGTGTGAAGAAGAATGTTGTAAAAGTTGGTGTGAAGAAGAATGTTGTCTAGCTTAATAGAAAAAATATTTTAAAATATTTTAATAAATATTTTTTTCATAAAGTTTATCCTTTTATTCTTTAATAAGCATTTATATTATTATATTTGGCTAACATTTTTCAAATATAAAATATATTAGATGGTACAATTATGGTGTCAAATAACATAGATTTGTTATCATCTATTTTAATTTATAAAATAAATTATGTATTTAGTGAGTGGATAAAAAATAGATTTTTAAATATTTTGGTAATATATTTTGTGTTTATATTTTTTCTAAGTCTATAACTATTGACTATCATGGGAAAAAAGTTTTTGTGAATGGAATTTTGGATGTTGATTATTATCATTTGTGGAATACACTCGTTTTCCTATCTATTATGATTTCAATTGATCAATCATGATAATAATAATTTGACTAGTAACCATTTTAATACGTACTCTCTCTTTATATATTTGTTTTTCAATTATACATTTATAATAAATTTAAAATTAAATAATTATATAAATTATAAATTAATTAAAAAATTTAAATCACAAAAATATTGATACATAATCTATATTTTTATTTTTATCATTAAAAACATTTAATTTATTATAATATATTTGTTATTTTTTTATATAATTTTTTATTAGTTATTTTTTATATATATTTCTCTTATTTTAATATTTTACTTCTAGAATAAAATCAGTTAAAAAGTAGTAAATGCTACTATTGTTTATGAAATTCATTGAACATTCTAAATTTTAAAATGATAGTCCATTGGTTTCTTGATTTATAATAGTATTTTAAACTTAATATTGTGGCCAAGATAAATAAATAATAGCCATTGAAGATTTTTTTTTTCAAAATCTTTGACAGAGTAAACCTCCATGACGATAACAAAAGTTACAATCTAGATTCCAAGTGTTTAATATTTCTCCTTCTAAAGAAAATAAATGGGGAGATCAATAATCTGCTCATGTAACCTGGCCCTATTGAATTTAACCTAGGGCAGTGTGAGCTTGCCAAGAAAGTGGATAGTTGAATGAGGTGGCAGCTCAAGCCACAACTTTGTTGTCCTTACAAGGACTATTAAGAGTCCCTAAATTCTTCAATTAGAACCCACATAATGCAAGCTTCCCCATCCTCTTCCCTGTAATCCTTCCAATATACATGGATACATGCATTGCTTGACTCCTCACAATTGGCTTCTTAGTAGATAAATCCACATCACAAATCAGTCTTGGTTTGCCCATCATGAACATTATGGATATCTCAACATTATTCCTTATGCTTGTATATTATGCATCTATGGTTATGGGATGCGCATGCATGGACTTGTGTGGCCCAGTTCAAGTGAAGTACCCATTTGGCATAGGCCCTGGCTATGGAGACCCAGGTTTCAAACCTACATAACATGCCACAACTAGAGGCAACTGATTTTCACATCTTATAGAGGCTCGTATCCAATCCAAGATATAGATTATAACAAGCATGTCATCCACATCAAGGATCCCATCATGTCCACATGTGTCAAAATACTAAGATAGGTAAGTTGTAAGTAGGACATGCTATTTAATAATAAAGTGGAATAATTGTGCTATAATTGATAGATAAGTAAATATACAAACATTTTAACTACTTTACATGTGATTACATTTCAAAGCTTATGATAAGGTGGATTAGATGAGGTGTAAATTTTCTATTGACTATTTGACCATTGAAAGTGATGATTTTTAAGTAGAATGATATAATTCAAGTGAGCTATGCTTTTTGAATTTTCATCATTTATGGAGAAAAAGTTAATACTTAGAAACATGGGACTAATTAATAAGAGTTTTGGTAAACCAAATTTTAACGATAATAGCTTTCCACAATCCATAGTGATAATTGTTTGATGATTTCTGGATTTATTCACACAATCAAATCCAGAAATCGTCAAGCAATTAAACCAAATTTGTTTTAAAAAAATAGTAGTAGATATTATTACCTTGATCGGATAGCATATTTTTGATCTCATATTTAATTTGTTTTCCAAAAGTGAAAGAGGTTATGGTCTAAAAAGATCACTATGTAACAAGCCAACAGTCAAGATGAAAATAAGGCTTTAGAATGCGAAGGGTACACTTCCATATGCACAAAAAAGTCTGAAAAAATTAATAACATTAAAGCCCATTATACTTTTCCATTAGGCACTCTATTGAGATGCAAAACTTGTAATTTAAGTTTAACATATGGATGGATGGGAAAGGCTGAAGGTCCCTTGAAGAACTGAAGTGGAAGCAGAAGATAAATCTCCTCATACTATGGATCTCAATGGCTTAACTCAACATTCACCATGGGCAAAATGGATGTCCACTTCATCACTAACTTGTAGCTTGTTTGATTTCGGGTATCGAAGGGAAAAGCAATGGCAGATTGTGAAACAAACAAGTTGGTTGGTGTTGCCTAAAGTATACGTGGTTTTGAGTGGATTGTGAGTTGGCGGAGTCAATATATTCATGGGGGGTTTGCATTTGAGTGAAAAGATCAACTGTAAAATTGAGGCCAGTATAATGGGTGTTTTGTTAATTATGCAAACCGGTTTGTATTATTTAAACAAATGAAACATTTTAATAGGGTTTTATTTAAATTATAATCTAACTGGTTATCAATAGATTTACAATCAACCATATAACGCTACAAACAATGACCAAATGCATAAAATTCAAAGGAAACACTTACATTCACAAGTCAGATAATAATTTAGTACTCTTACTGCCATAGATACCAAATAAAACAATTTCAAACCCTGTTTCAAAGTAGCTATGTATTAATCCTTTAAAAATGTCACTTATGTGATCCCCTGCTCCTTAGACATTTCCAAGTATGGAGTACTTAGCAACCTAGCATTTAAGTTAGTATCCATTTGGTTACTCACTATTTCCAACTTCCAAACTCTAAAATTAGTTTTTATCAAATGTCAAACTCAGACAACAACAAGACTTGGCTTTACCTCTATTTTGTTGTGGAACTCCCTGGAGGATGAAAACATCAACTCATAGTTTTGAGTTGGAATTTGTAGGTGGCATTAGATAGTTATTATCTCATATGTTTTAGAGGTCTACAATAAGGGTGTTGTATAGTGGGGTATGTACAAGTCATGAGATGGTGGGTATGGCTGCAAGGATAGGGTTCCATTCTTGAACTCCAATTTTTTTGGTGGCTATAATAGGAACCCTTTTATGCAGTGGTACATGGTTATATATTATAATTTTAAGAGCTATGTATCTAAATGATCTTAATAAGAAAGGTTAAGAACATAGTAATCTTTAAAAATTTACGTTCTTTACAAAGATAACAATAGATTAAGACATCAATGTTCTGGAAACCACATCCTTATTTGGAAAACCTTGCATCAGAATACCTCCCATATCAATATGTTGAGATATTGCCACAACCAATCCTTTCTCGTCCCACTTTATTGTCTAAGATACCTTCAACCTGAACATGCAGTTTGCACCCCTTTTCTGTGTTTCTTTGTTTTGCATGCATGCTAATAAGAAGTCTGAATTTTGGCATGGGTAGAGAGGGTGCTTAATTAAATCACATACTTCAACTTTATGTTGCATTTTCTTAAAATATTCTAAAACCCTTTGTAGAAATCTATTTGTGTATAAGCTTGCAGTCATGGTATTTCATAAAAGCACACTTCTTTGAGGCGTATATCAGGCATTTGCATGCATTTCCTATATTTTCAATTATGCATGCATGTTTATAAATTTGTTCCAGTATTTTTGCACAGCCATATAAGACCACATATTTTTTAGTTATGTTTTTATGTATCTAAATTATCTTAATAAAAAATATTGAGAACATAATAATCTTCAAAAATTTATGAATATACCTTTTATAATTCTTTAGTTCTAAGAAGTGTAACGTGGTTTCCAATTTTTGTGTAGGATATCACTTGAGGGGTTAAGCATAATTGTGCTACATGCAAACCAACTCATAAAGATGAAACTCGTTATGAAAATAATTCTAGAAAAAACAATATTTTTGCATAAAATAGAACAAATATGTGCTAGAGTTGCAGAGTTCTAATTTGTCTAGATTTTTTCAAGTATGTTCCTTTGGAATTCAAGAATTGTATCGACCATCAATAAGATTTCCATTGATCATTCTTAGTTTTGAACAATCAATTGATTACATTCTATATTGGCTTTCCTATTCAATCTTGGTAACTGAATTTTTTATTGTTGATCTTTGCCTGAAAATCTATAGGTTTGCATATTAAAAATTCAATCCTTTTAAACTTCGACAAAGACTTGTAGTTAAGATAACCTTTCGATTGATAACAAATCAGAGTAATCACTTTGAGAGCATTCATGAAAAAGGGTAAATAAAGATATGACAACATTAACTCAGTCCATTAGACAACTTATGCCAATATATTTGTGTGAGATATCTTTCCCTTGCCAAAATAATTGTGACTAACATTGTTTAAAAATCAAAGCATGATGAAAATATAGGTGCAACTCATAAGACTATGTAAATGAAGACCAACATTATTGAATCACTTTAAGACCACCAAATTTTAATGCAACTTTATTGCAACAACTGTGCAACTGAATGACACATGATAAGTATTGAGACAACATAAAGCACATTATGACAGATTGAAATATAACAATCTTGAACTATGAATCAATGAAAGAACATGTGATGTGATAGACTAAATGATTTTCATCCCAACATGCAAAACATGTTTGGTTAAACAAAGCTTTTAAACCAGTTTGCAACATATGACTATGAAAGTGCTTGTAACAACAAAATACATTAACATTGCAAAAATAAGACCTGATAATAGACATCAATGCATCTAATAACTTATGAAAATTAGATAGACATGAAAAACAATCACACAAGGACTCATCACATAACACATTATCACATCAAAGCAATGAGACCATAAAATGAGAGCACAAGACAAAGAATGTGATGAGTGAAAAACCCTCTTGGGGTAGAAAAACCGCTCTAGAAAATGATGCATCACTGGCTTAACTTCAAAAACTATTGTATACAATGCCTTACTGGAAAAATTTAGAGCACCCACTCTAGGAGCACCAACCCCTTACAAATCTAGGAACACCCATTCCAAGGAGCACCAACCCCTTCTACAAAAATCAGAATAATAGAAATATAAGAGGGTTTCTCTGTTTCAATTCAACCCACACACTTCTTCCATACTAATACATCAAATATCCTAAAGATTCATTTTTGAATCTCTAAAATACAATATATGCCAGTTAAACACTCTGCACCATATTTACAAGATTTTCAATTGCAGAATTTGTGCACTAATCTCTTAAAAATACCAACACCAAAAACAATAAACAACCTTTGTTTTATACACATATGTTCTCATGTAATTCCATCAAAATTTTCAGATTGGAATAATTGTTTTTCTTCAACTAAATGCAATAACCCTTTATTTGTTTGAAAATGAATAACCAAGGGTTTCAAAAATCATTAACCATTGAATCTTCATAACTAATGTCTTAAAAAAAATGCTCAAAGCCCGTAAATAATGTTTTCTTTAATACCTGTTTATGGAGGAACAAAAATAAACAAATACTAGAAGAACAGTTTCAAAACTGTCTAGGTGAAGTCCTCCCATTTACGAGCTCTGCGTCTTCTTTTTCAACTTCCATAGTTAAGCATTTTACCAGAAATCTGCAACCACAATTCCATGGTGGCGGCTAGGGTTTCATATGTTTACACAATGAAACAATAATAATTTTGCCCTACATTTCCTTCAAGTCTTTCAAAGAATTTTCAAAAGAATATAATCATTTGAAATCCGAACATCATAATGCCTTTGAATCTATTGTCCATGAAATAAATCATTAACTCATGATGGTTGTCGATTACTTGTGACATCCAAGTGACTTTAAACAAAGTCAAAAACTTTATATTCATAACACCCAATGACACATGTTTAATGTGACCGAAACATAAGCATCAAACCAATATCTTACTCAAGCTTTTAAAAAGATTTTAAAACTTTAATATGCCCGACTCCTCAATGTTTAACATGCCCGTCAAGGGCCCTTTTTAGCTGTGTGATAAAATATTTTTAAGTGCCCGACTTCTCTATGGTGTAAAATATGAGTATTT
Organism: Sequoiadendron giganteum; assembly: GCA_007115665.2. Classification (NCBI taxonomy): domain Eukaryota; kingdom Viridiplantae; phylum Streptophyta; class Pinopsida; order Cupressales; family Cupressaceae; genus Sequoiadendron; species Sequoiadendron giganteum. The sequence continues at coordinate 385,944,916 of CM021110.1, forward strand.
CAATATCTTCAACATAGGTCACATCAACTATGAAAATCTTCAGTAACATATACAAAGTGCCAAAAGAAACCGAATATGCCACATTAATAATCAATATACTTATGAGCACTTCAATGTTGATTATCATAGCAAGGCCCGAATAGAGAAGACACCTTATAATGCCCATGTAGAGAAATCAAAGAACCATTGACACAATGATATTGTAAAGTCAAAATGCCATGAAATACGCAATAGAAATGTGCATAATCAAACACATTAAAATGTAACAAGAAAGACCAAATGACCTTAGTCACCTGAAAAATGATTGTTTTGACAAACAAAACCTGCAAATGGTCAATCGGAATATGATACTGAACCTGCAAATGATCAATGAGAATATAAAATAACCTGTGACATGCAACCTCAAATGGAACCTTCAAATGATCCTGAAAAATGATCAACTTGAATAACCTGTGCAATGCCTTATCAACACTGTTAGTCCAACATAATCATAATCATTGAATGAATATCATGTAGATCCAAAAGTGGACATCATGTAGCTCATCAAATATCCTCAATTTTGACATCAAGGACAAATCAAAGACAACTGAAAGCCAAAACTGTGACATGCAACCTCAAATGGAGCCTTCAAATGATGTTGAAAAATGAGCAACCTGAATGACCTGTGGAATGCCTTATCAACACTGTCAGTCCAACATAATCATAACCACTGAATGAATATCATGTAGATCCAAAACTAAACATCATGTAGCTCATCAAATATCCTCAATTTTGACATCAAGGACAAATCAAAGACAACTGAAAGCCAACAATTATATCTTTCTATTGGAGCTAGAATTAATCCATTAAGTTTTTTTAAAAGATTTCTTGTAAACAAGATTCTTTAGGGCCTACTTATCTAACTTGGAATGCCTAATATAAACTACCAGTAAAAGGGTTTGATTCCCATGTAAATGTATTTTGACCTAGACTATCAAAAGGGTTTTGATCCCTGTTTGACTGTATTGTTAATATTGACTAGCTAGAAAGCTTTGTCATTTTTGACTGTAACTAATGATCCCTCTTAGTGATATTAGGGCCATCTTTTTGACTGTTACAAGCATTATATTGTCGAAATATCATTTTGATTAACTTTAAACAATGAAATTATGTGCTATAGAGCGTGAGGAATAGAGTTGTACACGATATGCAAGAATAATGTAATTGTAATATAATCTTCAAAAATTAAATGTTAATGCATTAATGACGGAGAGCAGAGTGATTGATAGTTAGCAGTTGGGGTCGGTAGTAGTCACAAATATATTGACCTACCTTGCAGAAAAGCAAGCTTCCAGCATTCATGGCCGTTTTAAAAACCCATTGTATTTTATTCACACTTCTAAACATCAAGATAGCATCTTTATCAACGCTATTCATTTAACAAATCTACTTCACTATATTTATTCTCAATTTTATTGGTTGGATTGAATGACACTGCCCTGTCTTTGGTGGCATCGACAAGAGGGATATGCACAAAATGGATTTGTTTAAAAAAAACTTTAGTAACACTCAAGCAAATGCAAATGGCAGGTATAAAGCCAAATTCCACAAACTTTTCCAACGTCCTCCTTGCCTGTAATAAAATGGGAGCTTTGGAACAGGGTATGTACATCCATCAAAGAATAACTGAAGGTGGATTTGTTGTCAGACATTATGTTTGGAAATGCTATGGTAGAAATGTATACAAAATGTGGGAGCACGAGAAATGTAACACTCAAGCAAATCATAGACAAGGCACGTGAACTGTTTGATAGAATGCCTCAAAGGAATGTGGATGCATGGACGAGGTGTGAGAACTATTTGAAAAAATGTCTCAAATAAATGCGATTTCATGGAATGCGAGGATTGCAAGGTACACACAAAAAGGATTTCTTTATAGGGCTTTAGAAATTTTCAAACAAATGCAAATCGACAGGTGTAAGGACAAATTTCGCAACCTATTTCAACATCCTCTCTGCCTGCGCCAAAATGGGAGCTTGCAACAAGGTATGATATCCATCAAGCATAAAGGCTAAGGGAATTTTTTCAGACATTGTAGTTGCACATGCTTCGGTAGTCATGTATGCGAAACATGGGAGCACAGGCAGGTTACGTGAACTGTTTGACATAATGCCTCATAAAATAAAATATGAAATCTCAAGACTTCATTGCATAATCCAGTTATTAGATAAAAATCAAGGAATAAAAACCGGTTTTGAAAGATATATATATACATTCAATCATAATGAATATGTAATTCCATAGTTACAGTCATAAAAACATCTTGGCATAGATCAACAGATACCCCATATGCAGTGGGCGTAACTTGATAAGGTGGTCGCTCCCCTCTTAAGGACATGCTTTTCTTAAAAAAAGTACGTAGTTTTAAAACAAAACAAAAAAACAAAATGGAGAGATTATAATCCCCATCTATTTGGGCTTGGGTTCATGGGAAAATTTTCTACCAAACCATGCAATAAAATATATGAAAGTGAATATCAACTTGCTCATGTATAGACTCCTCCACGACAGCCCTCTGTGGCATGTGAATGTTTCATTATGCAAATATAAGTATTCAAAAGAAAAAGAGAAGGAAATACCTCTCAAAAAATAAAACCCATTGTGCCATGTTTCCCTTGTCCACAACATTTCAGTTCTATGGCCACCCCTCTGTTTGTGCCGCTCCTCTGTCATGGCATCTCCATAGTTTTTAAAGATAGAAGGAATTTTGTCTTCACCTTCACCTTCGTTGGCAGTTTTTTTGATGGCTACAAGTATTCTAACTCATTAAACTGTCGGTATGGCATTACTTGCTCTTCTTTTCCCACTATCATTATCGCTTTTGAGCATGTAACCAGAGAGAAGCTTTTAAAGAGCAATGGCAATGTTGTTCAGTTTTTTTGCATAGAGATAAGGATAACGCATGAAAAGTGGGTGACATTTTCCAGGCGTTAGGAATGGACGACGGGAATTTTTTTAGATGATTTTTCTTAGGCATGAGACATTTTTCAGTCAGGCGTGAGACAATTTTAGTGGGCTCTGCCCACAATAAAAAGTCTATTGGCTAAAAACATGTACCTTAGATTGAAGAGCAATTTATAAGATCATTTGTAGATTTACAAGGAGATTATAAAGAAATTTTGCACATTAAAGGAAGAGATTGGATGAGAAATTGTATGGTAGATTTGTAAGAAGTTGCATGTGGAGATTGTGATCATTTTGTGGCTGATTTATGATCAATTTATAGCAGATTTAAGAAGGGAATTATAGAAGATTAAAGAAGAGAGTTATAACAAAATTTGTGAAGACAATTTGAATGAGGGGTTGGTGCCTCTAGTGGGTTGGTGCTCACAAATTGAATGAGGGGTTGGTACCTCTAGAATTTGTAAAAGGAAGTTTAATAAAAGTAATATTTTTATCATGGTTTTCTCCCTCAAGGGTTTCCACATAATTTGTGTTGTTATTGTGTTACTTATTAAATTTGATTTATATGTGTTAAATTTGATTAAATCTTAAAGTGATTAATCAAGTTTAAAAATAAAAAAATATTGTTATACTACTTTACCCCCTCAGTATAACCGTGTGCTCATCAAATAGATCTACAAACCCTAGAGAGGAACTAGTGAATTTGATGTAGTGAATTTATTTCAAATCTATGTCTACAAATTGAAATTTATATGAATTTAAAACATTTATAAATCAATTTTTTTAATTCAAATCAATACTAAAATTAAAAACTATGCATTCAAACCCTAGAGTTGAAGAAATAAGGGTCGTACCTCATCAAATGCTCTCCTTCACTAATCCATCTCTCCCTGCATCTCATACTATAGGACGCAACCCCTGACTATACAAACCTTGTATTTGTGAGATAAATCTTTGTCATTTATTTAGATCATTATTTATCCTTTTTGTTGAATATTTCTCAGTCTTGTTTTGTCTTGTCCTCTTAATTCCCATTTCCTCCTTTGCAATTTATATTTTTCTATGATTTCTTTGTCAAATATTTTCTCCTTCCAAAAAGCTAAAAATTGAAAATATACTTCAAAAACTTCACCTACAAAAACTCAAACTTATGATATATTTCATATTTTATTTATAAAAGAATTTCTAAATTTATATTAAGTATATAATACTTAGTTTTTTTAAAAGTCATCTTAGAAGACCTTTGTTCAAAGGTCGCTTATATATTTAATTTTTAGTCATTTTGACCTTCGTTTGAAGGTCCTTTATGTTGAATATTTAATGTTTCTGAAACATAAAAATGTGGTGACTCTAAGATTAGTGTCCATAACCTAGGGCTATTTACACATTTTTATAAATTTCATTGGGATATAGATCAACAAGGTGAATTGATTGACGATCAACCCTAGATCTATATCCTAAGGGGGGATGGAATTGATTAGAAATATTAGAATGATTAACTTAACGATCTTATATGCCCTAATATTAAAAATGTAAGATCCCAAAAACTGAGAAACGAAAACAATAGTCTGCAAGTGGATCTGGGAAGTGCAGAGCACACCAAACCTACTCAGAAAAATTGGTCTTTAGGTGTCTACAAGGACTCATTCGCCTGTGGGTGAATGGGTCTTTTCACAAGGGTTTTGACCAACTTCTAGGGTCCTTTGGTACAAGATCTAAGCTTCCGTTCGACACATGTGCCACTGCTGGAGTGACAAAAATAAATTTTACAACTTAGTTTATGTGGCTTGACAACTTTGATGACAACAAATGCAATAATGCAAAATTTCTTCTTCAATATATTTCCACTCTTTCAACCTATAACCTGCACATACATAAAGAGGGAATGTTTTTTGTTTTTTATTTTTGTATGGGGGTTTTCCTTGGTCAAACCCCAGTTTGGTAATTAAACCTTGATAGAAAGATAATGAAAAAGGGAAGGAAATAATAAATTTGAATAATGATTGCTACAACTTGCCACCTTTCAATGGCTTCCCTTAGAGGAATGAAGTCAAACACATCTCTCCAAAGGAACTTGCTCTTGCTTTGCTTGATTGGTTGCTTGAAATGCTTTGAATGCTCTTGAAAACCTACATCACAATGTTAGCTTCAAAAGATGACATGAACATATGTATGAACTTTGACATGATGATAGGATCTTAATTGTTGCAACAAATGACTGATAAATTTTCTCTTGAATGCTTAATTATGCTCTTGACAATAATATTTTCTCTTGAAAATTCACCTCTTGTTAGATCATGTATTAGATTTAAAATGATAAAATTGACTATGTATTTATAGGTGTTTATCTAATTTCTCGAAAATTAGATTCCAAAATTTGACAATTTGAAATTGAATTTGAATCATTAAATGCCACCAAAAACATATTTGAAAATGGGTCTTAGCACTTAAAGGGGACCCATTCACCCATGGGCTAATGGGTCCTGGCCTATAAGTCTAGGACACACATATTCCATGGTGATTAAAATATTAAATGCATTAATTTAATGTTGGTTCTCCTTTCGAAAAATGGTAAAAATGAGGCTTTGGAATGCATAATTTGGCAATTTAGAAGCTTAATTAAGTCCAATAAATTAAGGGACCCAAACATAGTGTGAAATCTTAAAGGTATACAATTTCTTACACTACATTTAGCCCTCACTTAGTGAGAGTATGCACTTACAATCAAACTTACACTAAAGTAGACAAATATGTGTCAAGAGGGGTCCAAGTACACAAATGTTGATGAGATAGGATGACAAAGATCAAGGGAGATGGCTAAGCCCCCAGGATCCAAGATCCCATGGAAAACCAACATAAGCACAAAGGGACACACACATGTAAGATATGTGCAACAAGACAAGATACACAAACATAAATATCAAAAAACACGAAGCATACACGATGAAAGCACATGCGAAACAACACAAGATATGGATAATGATGAAATAAAAACAAACATGATGTAAAAATGAAGAAGACAAAAAAGACACATGAAAAAACACAAGGTTAGTACTAAAAGTATTCGATTCAGTAAGGTAAAGAGACCTCAGCCTTAAATTGTCTCAAATACCAAACATCATCCATCAAATGTGTTGTCAAAATAAAATGATTCTCTCACAAGGATGAAAAATCACTTATGAAACACATGGCTCAACTGGAAAGCAAGTTGTATTATGATAGGTGGCCATGGAATACGCTCACAAGGACTAGTGCAGTTCGATATACACTAGGTGAGCCCCCAAGAAAAAATGAGAAACACACACACTAGGTCTACAAGGTGTGTACCCATAAAAAGGTGGCAGATGGGAAAAGTCATCACACAAATGTGTACCCATAAGTCAACCATACCAAAATTTATACTCCCTAATAAATTTGATAAGGTGCCACAAAATGATCAATGTGCTATACCAACGCTACACTAATTCCAATTGTTGTGAACAAAAATGAAGCAAAAATGAAAAACTCACCTCAAGGGGTACAAAAATGACATCGAGATAAGGTAAAAAAACAATCAAAGGGACTTTTCTTAATACATGAAAGGTCACACCTTAGGGAACATCACACTTGACATCACCACCAAGAGAGGACTAGTTGAGGAACAAAAGATTAATGCCTTAGGAAATACTAACCATAGCATTGACACCAAGGAGAAAGTCATATGTCAAGAAATGGTCACTCTTGTAGAACATCAAGCATAATATCACCACGAAGAGGACAGATCACATAGATCAAGAAAGCCACACTTTGAATAAAAAGGTCACACTTCCTAGGAGATGTATGCTATCATCACTAAGAAGGGAACACACAAACCGTGAGCAGGGAACTATATGCCCCCCTTAAAGTGTCAACATACTTGCTATGTTGCTATTTTAAGGAGAAAGAGGGGATCCTTGAAAAGAATGCACGCCTCCCAAAACTAGTTATCCTTTCCCCCCAATTGTAGAGACAAGGACAACCACACCAAGGACTATCATGTTGCTACCATGAAAAATATGGTTGCACTTGAGATTGTACCACCATGAATGACAATGAGAATAACACATAAAGCTACCAATGCTACATAGTGATGAGCAACATGATAGGATGAAAATCATCATTGATAAGAGGAATTAGGTGCATCTACACAAGAAAGAGCACCACAATCCTTAAAATGTTGATTTTTTTTACTCAAGGCCTTACATTCATTAGTTGAATGGCCATGCACTCAATGATATGCACAAAATAAGCTTTTATTGTAGAATTTATTTTGTGCTCTTGGAGGGAGAGATATCAAGCAGGCTTGGAGAAGCCTCAACAAGGTATTCTCTTGATCAATAGTAGAAGATATTCCTTTTTTTTATGAAAGATATTTGTCTTGCTTACTAGAAGGTGTCATACATACACAAGACTCTTTAGGTTTAGATTGTGAGATTTTTTACTCTCCCAGAAAGGAGGGTGTAAAATATAATGAACCCTAATCATCACTAAAACATGTGTTTGAAGATGAAGCAATATCATGACCATGTTGTATATTTTTCCTAGAATTATTTTCCGTGATGGCATTGATATTAAGCGGATTTCTTTGATGCTTTCAAAGGACAATAACCAATACCTCTTGTTTGTTCTTGTGTGCTAGGTTTGATAGGGATACAAATACCTTGTTCTTTAACACCACATCCTTTTCAATTATAGCCAAGTTTCAAAAGTTCATAACCCCTTTCATAAAGTGCTTTCATTTATTTTGAGGAAGGAGGTTTGTTATGATCACTTTCGTCGTATGTAGATGTATAACTTTTGTTTTTCTCTTCTTTTCTAAAAGTTATGGACTCACATGGTTTGGACAACTTAGATTGTGTTGATATTATGGTATCTTATTTCTCTTTTCCTAATTTGTGTGTGATCTTGTATTCTCCCATGAATGTAGGTGTAAAATCTAATGATCCCCAATTATCTTCCAACAACTTTGTCACAGATGATAGACAATCATCATTTTATTATTTTTACAAAGGTTCCACTTTTGTAGTTGGTGTCAATGTTGTAAGAGGATTTTTCATTCATGTTTCAATTTGTAAACAAATTTCAGGTTGAGGATCAAATTTTATCATATAGACCTTGTTTTTTAGAAATTTATATCAATAGACGATGTAACATTGAAGGCATCACATTCATTTTGAGAATCCATGGTCTACCCAAGAGGAGATTATATGAAAGATCATGAGGCATGACATGGATGGGAGTTTGAAATGTAACCCTACCAGCTTTTACAGGAAATGTTATCACACCAAGTGGTTGCTTTCCCACATTATCAAAACCATGAATAGATAACTCAGCTAGTTGAATTTTAGTCTTGTCTACTCTAATTTTATCCAAAAGGTTTACACTACAAACATTGAGTGTCGAACCATTATCAATGAGAGTACGTTTAATGCCAATCTTATTAATGCTAGCCAATATCATCAAAGAATTGTTTTATTTCTATATTTCCAATGGAGGTAATTCATTTAATGAAAGACAATGTCCAAATTAGGTGAACTCATATTCTCAATCAAAGTTGCCACATAATTAGGTTGCACACTAGGAAGGATAACAACTTGTTGTAAAGCATTTTGAAGCATGCTATGGTAAATAGGTGACACTTGAATCAAATCCCACAAGGATATCTTAACAAGAGTGTTATGAAGTTGTTCCACAATATCATACTCCTTTCCACTATGCGAAGGTAAACAAGGGGCACTAGGAAAAATAGGTTGTGGAAGTGGTATCAATGTAGGAATGGTTTGTGGTTGCCTATTATTCCTTGTGTTATATGTATGAGCGATAGTATGATAACTTGGTTGCTGTGAAACATTGTTACTAGTGAGTTGCCTTGCAAAATTTAAGATATATCTTGGAGGTTTTGGTTGGTGTTGAGTTGGTCCTATGATAAGAAGAGATTTATGAGGTCCAATAACTAAAGGACTCTTAGGAGGTTCAAAAGGAATTTTTGGAGGTCCAATGGACTCTTAGGAGGTTCAAAAGGAATCTTTGGAGGTCCAATTATTAGAGGACTCTTTGTCACATCTCGATTTTCTTACTTGCATTTGATAATGTTAAGTTAATTGAAAAATGGATAAAACAATATATATGAGTTATTGTTTATGAATTTGATAAATGCAAATGATATATGGAAAATTATTTATCTTGTAAATTTTATGATTTAAAAGAATTATTTTGCAATGTTTATCGGTTAAAGGTTACTGATAAAGTTGGCAAGCGCAAGAACGTGTGTGTCCAGGAATAGGTTGAAGAACGAGAACTTTGTTGAGGCAGGGATGCTTAGCTAAATGATCAATGGTAAGCAAGATTAGAATTTGGAAACTCACACACTACAGTAGGACATGACATGCGCACTTGTTATTATAATTGATGGATAACATTCTTGCTTGAATGAAAATTGTGATTGGTTAAATAGATAAACTTATTTATTTCGTTGCTTGTTTTACCATGTATGTTTCAAAGTTAAATGGAAATGTGTTTGATTTGCATATAACTACCAAGGAAAGAACAAATATGCTATTCATCTTTTCAAAAGAACATAAGCTCTTGATAAGGAAAACAATAACAACATTGTGCTTTATATAAATATATATAATAATATAATAATATATATATAGATATAGATATAGATGCATGTGTAACCACATATATATACATATAAATAAATGTGTATCAAAGGATTTTCATCAATAAAAAATATTTTATTTGAAAATATAATCTGAAACGTATGGGAAGAATAATAATAAACAATATTTAAATATTTTCCCCCTTCATATTTGAAGAAGGTCGGTTTCCTTCCATAATAGAAAAGGTGGTAAGCAATGATCAAATAATGGGGGAAGTGGGTGGCTAGGAGAGGGTGGCATGGAGAAATTAAGAACACCCCAAAAATAGCCCGCCCAATGAATGCATAGGGTGTGGGCGAATTCTAATACAGAAGGTGAAATCAAGCAAAAAACATCAGAGGATTTTTGGGGAAAAGGCAGAGGAAAGAAATGCACAAAATGAGGAAAAGGGGAGTTGTTGTTCCTATTCGACTTAGAAGCCAAGGCGACTACGTGCAGTTCACAGAGGTAATCTAGTTTACCATTAGATGTTTCTATCATTTAGTTGAGTAATTTTCTCTTGAGTGCTCAATGGGTATCGATTGCCATAATGATATTTGTGTTTTTCTTTATCACTATAATTCGTGGTCTTTGTTTATCATAATATGTTTTGTCATGTTGCTCTGAGAAGCTCCATTTTGAGGGTGAAAATCCCCAATGACTCCCTCGCTGTGTGTGTTGAGATCGACATGCCATGCATAATTTAAGCAAGGGTGGTAGTTGAGCTCTAGCTCGTGGGTTACCAAATCTGTCAATATTTTATTGTGCTTTCTGTGATAGGAATCACTGCATGAGGTGATATTCATTGTAGCTTTTGCGAACTACATATTTGTTCAAGAATCTACGTCGAATGTTGTTGAGGCCGAATGGTAGGAACCATTCGAAGCTATGGACCGAATTTGAATGATTCCTATCATTCTGTCCCATATGAATATGTCCATGGGTGACACTGTTGCCAACACTAGCGTTTCCAAAGAATGATGCTCATCGCTCTGTTAATTCTTAGAGAACCAATATTTTCTATTGATCAAGTGGTGAGCTTGTAGCCACTGAGACTGGCAGTGTGTCAATGTATATGTAAAGGGAAACGACTCTGTGTTGTTCCATCATGGTATCAAGGCCGAATGACCCTATTATATTCATTAATATGTGGATTATAATGATTATTTATTTTTTGTGGGATTATCACTAAAAGATGGTGCAGGAAACCTTAATATGTCATTGTCAGTATATGTTGGCCTCAATAGGTTGAGGGGTATTGAAACCCTTTCAATGTTTAAATTGAACTTATATCTATTGATAGGGTGTGAATATATATGTGTGTGTGTGAATAAATATATATATGCATACACACCCGAATGCTCATGTGTCAAGCCATCACAGTTTCAGTGGTTATATATGCATTTTTGTTTCATAGGTCAAGAGCCCCTCGAGAATGAGGATTGATAGCCATAAATGAATCTTTAATGGGAATATATGTTTATCATTTGGTATCATGTGTATCGACCCCAAGTCTTTGGTTATCTAAACACAAAATGAATTTTGGTAAGCCAGTGAGGCATTTTACCAAGTGGTTTTTCATCCCTATGAGGGTTTTCCACTCATGATTTTTTTTGTGTTACGACTCTTTTGTGGATGCCTTTTTGATCTTGTTGTCTTCTATATTTACATTACAACATTTGAGTTTATATGTTGTTTGAGAATCTGAATTTGGTTATCACATTCTGATCATAATATTGAAACTGAACATTCACTATTTTCAAAGAGATTTAGTGGTTTTGAAACATCAGTAAATTGAAATTGTTTATTAAGACACTGATTCACCCCCCTCTCAGTGTCTTTCGTAATCCAACAAGTGGTACCAGAGCCATACCCTTGCATAATTCTAACCAACTTAAGGGGTTCTTGGTAGTGGACTACTATGGGGAAGTGTAAACGAAATAGAGGAAGGAAAGATGACAAAGAAAAGATTTTAAATCAAGTCCCAGTCAAGTCAAATAATGATTTGTTGCATGAGTCAACCCTTAAAATTGGCACAAAGTGCGATAAGGAGAATGATTTTGTTGTTGAGATTGATGATGAAGAAGGAGACCTCTTAGTGGGTGAAGATGACTCTGAACAAGAGTATGATGAACAAGAGTATGAGGTTAATATTGAAGGTGAAATAAGATGTGCTTTAGGTGAGATAAAGAAACTTAAAAAGGAGGTTGTCATACAGAAAAATCAGTTTAAAAAATATTTAGAAAACTTGATTGATTATACTGAAAAACAAGTTGCTGATTTAAAACTCCAGCTTGAGGAAAATAAAAGAGTTTTAGAGGTCACCAAAATGCAGCTTGAAACAAAAGAAAAATAATGTTGCACCTTAGAGGCAAAAATAGTTGCCTTACAAAAAAAGGCAAACAACGTGACAAGTTTGTTGATCTTTTAAGAAAATAGAAACAACATAAGGACAAAACTAGCCTAGGTTATGAAGAAGGACAATTTTCTAAAATTAGAAATGCACCTAGGAAGAAGATAGATTTGGGTCATCATGTTGCTGCTCTTGAAGATAAAAAAAAAAGATAAATTTGTTGATGAAGATAGAAGGACAAGTAGATCCTCAAGATCCTCACCTACCAGGCCAAAGCAAACAATAACGTACAATTACTCATAGTTCTATGGTTATTTTTTTTCATGTCATATTTTTGGTCATAGAGCTAGAGATTGTAGATCTCATGTTAGAAATGATTGTGAATGGAACAAAAGTTCTTGTAGACTATCAAAAAATAGTTACAATATTATATTTTACAGTTGTAACAAAGTTGGTCACATAGAGAAAGATTGTAGAGCACTTGAAAGATATGATTATATAAGGCACAATAACAAAAGTCCTTATTGGTTTCCAAGGAAAAGCTACAGTTCTTTTGTGTGAGAAAGAATGGCTTAAAATTTATGTTATATCCTTCAGTTATAATTTTATTTTATTAGTAGTAATGAATGTGGAATAAGCTGAATGGTATAATGATATTATGATCTTCATTGATTTGGAACAAAATAAAACAATTATTAGGAATCCAAAAGGTCTGAAATTGTAAACAAATTGACTCTTTGTTTTGAATATCTTAAACTAGAGACTTGAAATTTTTGGAACCTGAAGAAACTATTGAAAACTGATGAATAAATGTTCTTTTATTTATCTCATTGTGAATTGAAATCCATAATTATTGTATGATCAAACTATTTATCTTATCAGAGTAATGTTCATTATGAATAGAGAATAGTATTTCTTGCAGATTAGAAACTTGTTTTAAAACTTAAGAATGTATACGCATATTCTAACTGTGATTACTTTCAAGCATATATGTGTACCTACATAAATGCTTCATTTATGCACGTGCACATACATGCGGTATACCTTCTTATATCATCTTTACTTTACTCATTCAAGTATGACTATTTTATTTTCATTTGCAAAGGACAAAACTGATTAAATGGAACAATGTTGAGTTGCAATATGGAACTTAGGAAAAATAGATATATGATGAATAAGATGAATGGATATACCAGATTGTATATGGTTTACTTGCTTGATGACTACTGGAATGAAATGATAAAAAAGTACTGTGATAGATTGTAGCACACTATAATTTGATGCTAGTAGATGGTCTAAAAGGGAGGGATACCCCTTTGATATGATGAGCTTTTCTTCCTAGAATGGGTTCCAAAGAGTGTAGATTTTCTTTTCCAAATCTAACCTGAGCTGCATTCTATGCAGCATGAGCTTGGCCAAGCTTTGCAGTTATTTTTACTTACAAAACAAATTGTTTAATATTTATCCTCTCTTTGTATTTCTTTATTACCTAACATGGAACTTGCATATTCTAACAATAGATATAAATGCATGTAGTTAGGCACGTACAAATTCCACCTTGCAAAATGTATCTCTTGCTAAGTGTTTTGTGCAGGGTCGGGTATTCTTTGACAAACTAAAGAATTTCGAGGAAGCATCGCTTTGTGGTTGGGTGGAAAAGCACCTCAACCATGTTCTCGTCCACTAGTGGAGGCAAGATGTCAAAAAGGAATTATATTGGAATCCTATTTATGTATTTGTATCATTGATGAAATTGATATATTTGATGAAATTAATGTAAATGATGAAATTGATGTATTGACTATTGAGGCGATTAAATGCCAAGTCAAACTTGTAAATTGACTATTGACATTTGGAAATGAATATGTATGCAGATTTATTTTTTTAGTTTATGGACATGAAATTGCTAAATATAAATATATATGGGATTTATGTCATAAATTTTATATTCATAATGTCAATTTTTAATTTATTGAGGAAAATTCAGTTGGGCATATTACACTCTTAGTAGGTCCAAAAGGAGTTTTTGGAGGTCCAATAATCAAAGGAGATCTAATGGACACTTGTAAGTTCATAACCTCAACAAATGTGACTTCTTGTTGATGATTTTCTAACGAGGGGGGAAATATGGTTGCCTTAGCCTCTTTGACATCTATACTATCTTTCAAAAGAAATGTATCAATGACATAATCTTCTTTTGGTACAATATCTTCCCAAGTGGGAGAAGCATTGGGAGAGGGAAAAACAAGATTCTCATGACACTTAATGATTGGATCTTCTAACATCAAGATACCTTCATCACAAGTAGGAGAGATATCGAGAGAATAACAACTATGATTGTCATGATTGTCTACGATTACATCCTCTTTCACTATAACATTCTCACAAATGGAAGAGATGTTAGGAGATGAATGGAGACTAGGAAAAGTGATGTTAAGAAATGTGTCAATGATCTCATCCTCCCATTCCATAATATCCTCCCAAGTGGGGGAAGTAGGGGGAGAGGGACAAACAATATTCTCATGATGCTCAATGATTGGATCTTCTAACACCAAGATACCTTTGTCACAAGTAGGAGAGGTTTCAGGAGAAGAATAACTATGATCGTCATGATTGTCTATGCTTGCATCCTCTTTTGCTATAACATTCTTACAAATACGATAGATATTAGGAGGCTAGCTAACATGCTTGTCAAAGGTTTTATTTTATTTTTTAGATTATGCCCACGAGTAGGGAAAATAGAATCATACAAGCCATGTGATACTCTATGAAAACCTTATGTTTGAAAATGAAACATGTCTCTATTTGTGCAAAGATGAGAAGTAATCTATCCAAATTATACAATTCTTTAGGAAATAAAAATAATTATCCTATAGATCTGATGATTTTTAATACTGAAATGCAACAAGTTTTCCATGAATTTTCAACAAATCAAGCAAAATGATACTTTTCTTGCACATAGAATAACATTTTTTTATAATTTCAAAATAAACTTCTGCAAGTTGGAATAAGATGAGAGTACATAGACAAAACAATGTGTAGAAGTTTCCCAGGACAACTTTACAAGGATAGGGTCACCCAAGGGCGAATGTGTCCTTGTACAAGGTTCTAGAAAGTGAAAATTTGAAGTTAGTTGCAAACAGGTTAAACAATGGCTTATTTTCTAGATTTTGCTCAATTTAGGACAATGTAATGCAAGATGCAAGTGTGAAACAAAGGTGAAAATGCGTTGACAAGTTTTGAATGCAAATTTCAGATGTAAAATGCAATATTTTATTGATTGTAAGATGCAAGATTCTAAAAATAATGATTTGATTCAAACTTGAAACAAAACTATCCAATTTTTCACTTGATTTTGGCTTAAAATGAAAGATGCAATGAACATGCCATGAACAATTTCAGATTTTAACCACTTAATGAATGCAATATGAATATAAATTTGATCTAAATATGATTGAAACAAACCTTAATGCAACCTATGATGCAATATGGAATGCAATTTTTTAAAACTTTTTTTATGGTTTTAAAATACAAAAATGAAACCCTCGATGCAAATATGTAGAACAATGTAATGTGAAACCTAGATCTAGGGTTTGGAAGATTTCCAATTTTTAGAAGGTATATGATGTAAGAATTTTGGTTTCACCAAAATGAAACATAAAAATGTGGTGACTCTAAAATTAGTGTCTATAACCTAGGGCTATTTCCACATTTTTATAAATTTCATTGGGATATAGATCAACAAGGTGAATTGATTGACTATAAAACTTAATGGTGAGCCAACTAGACCTAGATCTATATCCTAAGGGGGATGAAATTGATAAGAAATATTTAAGAATGATTAACTTAATGATATTATATTCCCTAATATTAAAAATGAAAGATCCCAAAAACTGGCAGATGGAAACAATAGTTAGCAAGTGAATCTAGGAAGTGCAGAGGACACCAAACTTGCTCAAAAAAATTGGTTTTGAGGTCTCTACAAGGACTCATTCACCCATGGGCAAATGGGTCTTTGTACAGAGGTTTTGAAAAAATTTTGGGGTCCTCTGGTACAAGATATGAGCTTTCATTTGACATAGGTCCCATTATCGAAGTGATGAAAATAAATTATGCAAATTAGTTTTCGTGACTTGACAACTTTGATGACAACAAATACAATGATACAAAATTACTTCTTCAAGATCTTTCCATTCCTTCTTCAACTTGTAACCTACACATTCACAAAGAGAGAAAATTTGTTTTGTGTGTTTGTATGGGGGTTTGCCTTGGTCAAACTCCAGTTTGGTAATTAAACCTTGATAGAAAAATAATAAAAAAGGAAGGAAATTATTAATGAACAATGCTTGCTACAACTCACCACCCTTGAATGGCTTCCCTTAGAGGATTGAATTCAAACACATCTTTCCAAAGGAACTTGATCTTGCTTTGCTTGATTGATTGCTTGAAATGCTCTTGAAAACCTAAATCATAATGTAAGCTTCAAAATATGACATGAGCATACATGAAATTTGACATGATGATATTATCTTAATTGCTACAACAAATGACTGATAAATCTACTCTTGAATGCTCAATTATGCTCTTGACAATAATATTTTCTCTTGAAAATTCATCTCTTGCTAGATCATGTGTGTTAGATTTCAAATGATAAAAAGACTATACATTTATCTAATTTCCCAAAAAATAGATTCCAAAAATCGACAATTGCAAATTGAATTTGAATCAATAAATTACCGCCAAAAACACATTTTAAAATGGGTATTAGCACTTAAAGGGGACCCATTCGCCCATGGGCGAATGTGTCCTGGCCTATAAGTCTAGGGCACACATATTCCATGATGATTAAAATATTAAATGCATTAATTTAATGTTGGTTCTCCTTTTGAAAAATGTTAAAAATAAGGCTTTGGAATGCATAATTTGGCAAATTAGAAGCTTAATTAAGTCCAATAAATCAAGGGACCCAAATATAGTATGAAATTGTAAAGGTATACAATTTCCTACACTACAGTTTCCAATGACCATCCTAGTACCTTAATTTGAAGTACCTTCGAATGAAGGTACTAAGATTGGCTCTTCCTTTTCATGTTTGAGATTTTGCTAAGAATTTTCACCTTCAAACCTCAAGTTGAACCTTCAATGGAAGCAACCAAATAATATATTTGGTAGGTTCATAACACTTAAAGTAAGCTTTTCAACGAGTATAATATTGAATATATTTAATTTGATTACTATATTTATTTTCTATTTTCTATGAAGATAGGTTTTTCAGCAATTATGAAGGTCTTTGATTCACACACATGGGAAAATAGTAAAACAAATTAAAAAAATAGAAAATATCTATGCACTAGGTATTGATTTTCTTATTTCAACAAAAAAAGAAGTTAAATTGAATAAATACAAAAACAATTATGTGTTACCGAAGTAACCTATGTTTGAATTATAGTTAATCTCACTTCAAAAAGTTTTAAAAAATTATGCAACATAAAATTATGAAAAAATACTTGTGCTTTAAATATCAATGTTATGAATCTATATTTGAAAATTTATAATTTTATCCTTTCTACAAATAAAGTTATGCTTTACCGAAGTAATGCCACTTTTTAAAATATTGTTAACTATGAAAAATATGCTATTAAAAGTTACGTAAAAAATTTCATACATTATTTCTTAATTAAAAAATATATATTTATAATCTATAAACAAAATCTCAAAATCACTAGTTCATGTCATCTTCAAATTCTTAATAGCTTGGTTGCTATAGGTGTCAAAAACTAAAAATTTGGTGAAAATTTATGATTTTAATGTCCTACTTTGACCAAAAAGTGGGACATACTATTGTGGGTTGATTTGATAGTAAAAAATACCTACATGCTCGAATGTTTTCATCAAGCCATGAGCACTACTATGTCCCATTTTAACAATTAATTTAGGGTATTAATCATGTCTTAACTACCAAAGGACTATTAAAACAACTACTATAGTCAAAGTGTCATGGAAGAAATGGTGTCATTAGAGGAATTTGACAATCAAGGAAGGTTATCCTATCTTTAAATCCTTATTACCTACATAAAGAGACAATCTTCAACATTCAAAGGGACTTCAAAATCCAAACTAGATTCAAGGTTAATCAAAATCCCAGCTAAACCATAATGATAATAATGGGTTGTCCAAATACTATCAAATAGAAACAAGGGGCTTCCACTAAGGTAGAAAAGAGATTGTATCAATTTTGTTATGAAAGATAACTAACATTCAAAGATTGTCCACTCATTATATCCTACCATTATAGGTAGAGGGGTGATTATGTACAAGGTTATCGATTTTTACGTTGTTCTAAGTAACTAGGAAGATAGTCATACACCCTTTAGACACTGTCATGTATGATTAGATGCTCCTAGTTAGTGATTCAATCAATTACATGCCCATGTATTATGCACTTGATTGCCCCTTAAATTGATTCATGATGTCCCATTCTAACAAAACGAAAAAAACTATACAAAATGGTGAGGGACATTGCAAGCCCTCCTCTCCTATTTCCTAATAGTCAAGCATCTTTCAATTTACTTGAAGTGATCCTCACCTTTTGCTTTTCTCTTTCTCCACCTCCTCCAACTTTTCATTTCATACATATGTAGGTTTATGAAAACAATTCAATTGAATGTCCATGTCATCATAAAGTAAATCTTTGAAAGATACCCCAATAGTGTATATAAGTAGTGATCTCCCATGCACTCTATGCACCTAATTTTATGAAGCCAACATCATGTTCTAGATTGCCAAATATTCAAAACAAAAACATAACCATTTTTCTTTCTAGAAACTAAAAATAAAACTTTATTCCTTCATTATTAGTGTAAGTGTGAGGGTGCACATTTTTATAGTGAGAGCCTATTTTTTACATCACTTCATTTAGCATCACCAATAATCTCCATAAGAACATTTTGCTTGTTTAAAATGATGGAAACAATTTGTATCTCTCACAACAATTTCTCTTGCAACAATCTTGGTAGTGATAATAAACAAATGTTGAGAACCCCATATTATGACGTCCATCAATCAACGCTAGAGTGTGTAATTTAAGCCCAACCATAACTTTGTTCTCCTTACATACCTAATCTCTAGGTTGGTTATAGTAGGTCGAGTACAACCCTCACATGCCCCCCTTCCAGTCCGTCACCCGTGTCTCCTTCAGGTGGATTGCCTACCCCTCAACCTCGACTATATTAATTTGGAGGTACTGAAAATATCAATCTTACCGATAAAAGGTTTTACATTTGTTATTGAATCGCTGGGGATTTGTTCACTTATAATTCTGCTGTATCAGGAATTAACTCTGGCTTCTTTCGTCTTTACAAATGTCTTATGTATAACGATATATTCTTCATAAATGAATTCTACAGCTAACTGGAAAGGGAATATCAACTAACGCCTGCTCTAATCTGCGCTCACCGACATTGATGAAAGTTTTCTGAAACTGAGTTTATTGTGCATAAAATCTGTCGTTTATGATAAGAATTTGGAAGCAAATCTCTATAAACTGTGTGTATTATTTATGTCCATGTGCAGGTAGCGACACAATTCTGCACGGCACTGGTAATAACTGTTTCCTGCAATTTAAATCTAAAGAAAACAAAGTTGAAACCCTAAATGAACTATTTCCAGCAATTTAAATCTAAAGAAAACAAAGTTGAAACCCTAAATGAAAAATCACGGTAAGAGAAATGAAGTCTACGCTCCGGCGCCTACCTATCTCCATTGGAAAGTCAGCAGCATAATGAATGAACTTTCTTTCTTTTATTGATTTATTTTCCTGACTTTCTACAATCTTTGTAGCTCCATGCACCCGCAGCATTTCCAAATTTCATGTATATTTATAGTCGAGTCTGAAATTTGTTCTTCAAAGTTTTGGAAATTGTTTTTAAAATTTATTGGTTCCAGAAGTACATTGGATCCAAAAAATGTCGATAGTGCCGAAATGAACATCAATATTCACATTAAAATTCTGAAACGAGATGACGGTTAAAGAGAAGTCAAATTTCTTTTACCATTTATGTTAGAAGTCTGACGGTCAAATGGACGTCAAATTTCACAACTTCTTTTGGACTCTGACAGCCAAATCACATCAAATATTTCAGATATGACGGCCAAATAAATGTCAATTTTTTAAAAAGTGCAGTTCGGATGTGACAGTCAAACGACCGTCGATTTTAATTAGCCAATTTTTCAATGTGATAGCACACAGGTTGTCAAATTAAAGCTTGCAAATTTAAGTTGTGATAACCGATTGGTCGCTGAATTTAACCAGAACTTTCAGATGTGACAGCTGGTTGGATGTCAAATTTTATTCCATGAATTTCAGATGTGACAGTCAAATGGACGTCAAATTTTGATTGAAATTTTAGATGTAACAATCAGTTGGCTTGAACATCAAATTTCACCTCGTGAATTTTAGATGTGACGGTCAAATACACATGAAATTCAATTGCATAGATTTGGAAAATTAAGCTTTAACGGCTAAATGGACGTCCTTAACTTTGAAAAAGATATAAATAACTGTCAATTTTTTAGAAGTTGTCAGCCTGCTTTAAATTTAGATGAGTAATATCCAGTAATTTCTTAAGATAAAATAAAGTAATTTATTAAATGAGTAATATAGTCTTAAACGAGTGGTAAATTGAATTTTCGATATTTTGCTTTCACATTTTACATATGTGTCTACGAGGAGAAATGGTGATGGCAAAGGAAGGGATTTAGCCACCTCCTCTTTATGGCACTTGACTAGGATTGAAGAGCAGGTCTATACAACATTTTAATACTTCACAAATTGCTTCCATTAAGTAGAAAGCAAAAGAAATTGATGTAATTTGATTTCTTTTGTTGAGATGTAATATGTTGTTTTCCAACTTCAACTCAATATAAAATGCAAGTTTTGCAAACTATGTGCAATCTTCTTTGGAAGAACATCTTTTAGTTCTTTGTTTCACAAATATCCAATTGAAATCTAGATATTTCAACATTCTCGGTGTTGATTTGGATATTAGATTATGCCTCCAATTCAATAGGTATCACTTCGCATTCTTGATCCATAAAAGCATTTTTATCTAAAACATTTGTATTCTCATTCAGGATGTTTAAATTGTCATGACCCTAGCTATGGTAAGGATGTTTCCCTTTCTTTAACTATTGTTCTAAAAATATTTTCACAGGTTCATCTTAAGTTAAATTAAATTTAAATTTTATATTGCCATTACATCACAATTTATTTGCCTCATTTTTGAAAAAATATGATATTCCTATTGAGAAAATATCTTTTATCTATGTATGTTCCCTTGAATTTCTCTATTTTCATTTCTAGGTTCAAGCATTAGTATAAGCCACTCTTGTAATCTCAAAATAGTGTAACATATATAATCTTAATCTTTAACTACCTTCTATTGTTTTATATTTTATGATAAATATTTTCTAATTTATATATTTAAAGAAAAAATCTCAACTTTACCATTTTAACAAAAGGAATCAATTTACCTTCTCGAGGACAAGTAACCTCACTTCTCCATATATTCTATTATATATCTAGTCTATAGAGGCATTTTTGATAGACAATGAAATTTTACTTCATGGCCTAATTTGCACACTTGACTTTGTTTCATCAATTTACTAATCTCTCGACCAACATTCTCATAAGAACTATGAAATTAACACCCTTCCGAATCTATGATATTCTTGTTGTCATCAATCGAAGTCAAAGCTAAACTTGGGGTGATGAACTTTCCCTTAGGGAACAACAAAGATTAGGAATGACAACTTTTTTACAATGTATTGTCACCACAAACATGGAAGAGCGGTCCTATGCAAAATTTCGTGCAATGGGTGCATCATGCATTACAATATCTCACAAGATTGCTCTTGTAGCATTTCATGATACTGTTATTTATGTAGATGGGGAGGGATGCTAGAGTGTTCATTATAAGAGGTGGTGGCAAGCATATTTTTCTTATACAAATGCTTATTTTCTACAAAGAGTACTAATCAATAAACAAGTATTGTCTTTGGCTTTGATATTTTTCTCTTTACTTATATGTAGAGATTCTACACCATGCCTTCTTGAAATAAGAAATGATGAATTTGACAATGAAATAATAAAAAATAGGGTGTCAAAGTGATGCACTGATAGTGCAAGAAGTGTTTGCACCCAAAAAGGGGTGCTTGAGTTTGTTTTTACCCATTTCTTCCATGCTAGGTGCATTGGAGCCTTTCCCTTTTAGCATTTGGTAGGGACTCTAGTGCACTACAACCCTTCTTATTATCATCATCTAGTTAAAATCACAATTTCTCATATTCAATTTTATGTGTTGTCTTGGGTGGTGTCTAAAGACCTTGGAAACCTTTTTGTGTAGTGAGTACTACAGAAAAAATATTATGATAAAAACCTAGAAAGAGATAAAACTTTTTTTATAATACACATTTTCTCTCTTAAATGTATATGAAAATCCATCAAATACAATTCATTCTAAATTTTTATTTCTATTGCATGAAATTAACATTTCAATTGAATAATGATCTAAAATATTTACTCATCAAATCTGTGTATCATATTTGTCTTTTAGAAAGAATTTATAATGTAATTTATGACAACTATTTTTCCTTCTAAAAAAAATTAAATTGTTAAAATTATGCTGACTAAAAATAACTCTAGTTATGCTTTCTAGTAGGAAAAAACCATTTCAATCCTACATTCCAATAGAATGTTCTTTTTTAGATAAAAGGGGAAAATAAGGGTCCCTACTCTTACAAAGCCTAAAGGTTGATTAGTTCATAACAAGAAACACAAAATATCAACATAAAACTACTTCACTAGCAATATAAAGGCTAATAATAAAACACATAAATAATAACAAAATTAACCCCTAACCGTCAAGAGACCCGACCAAATCCCGAAGGCTTGAAGTTGACTCCCTCTCTTTGGATATCTTGTGGATCTCAACTCTCAACTAGTACGAATCATCTGTGGACCACCTTAGTAGCCTAATATATGAATTTAATATATCATGTTTATTGATGAGATATTGTTGAACTAGGAAGAGCAGCAATAGAAGTGGATGTATTGGAGGAAGAAGACATTTATGAGGAAACAATGAGCCGTCATGTTGATATTGACTTATCTTCTAATTTGAGGCCCAAACAATTAAGTTACACTAGAAGGGGGAAGATGAGAATGTAGATTGTATTGGCTATTTATCAATATGTAAACAATTGTAGTGCTATTATAAAATTATTATGGATAATTTTGTTGTAGTACAATGTATTGTTTGACTTTGAAACTTTGAAATTAAAAAAATTCAATGTTTGAGTCATATGATAATAATGTTGGAATTATGACAAATTGATGATTAAAATAGACTTTTATGTTCACTAAATACATTTAGTATAATTATGTTTTTTCTAAAAAATTACTATATTTTTTTGTCAAATCTGTGCCAAGTTGGCGTTTTCAAACTATGCTATGAACACTATTTTTATGTCTAACCTTTAAGGGTGCAATTTTTTCTTGTCCTCTTCATCTGAGATTTTTTAGTCTTGCCTTGTATATACTAAGGGTCTCAAATAGCATTTTTTCTCATTCTGCATTGGTGTTGTTGAGAATTAGGTCTTTACTCTTTGTTCTTTTGTTCATTTACATCTTCCCAACAATGTGTGGAATCAAGTCTTCCATTGGCAATTTTGCAGTGGTTGATGATGATGCATGCCAGAGCAAAATCTTGCACACCTTTTAATTGGTCTCTCCTATATGACTCATGTTATGTCTTATGGGCTCAAGCCAACAACACAAATGCTACAAAACTTTACCTGCAGTTTAGAGATTGGACCAAATCTCCCTCACTTGCTTGAAGCTCTATTTAACCTGTGTAGTAGTTTCTAGCAGATCTGAAGCATTAATGGAGTCTTCTACATTTACTTAACCAATTCTTCATCACTAGAACATAAATGCCCATTAAACAAACTAATACATATCTATACAAACTGACAATTGATTTATTCATTTAGCACAAATATTTGACCAATACATGATGTCCCTGATAAATGCTCGGCCTTGCAATGCTCATTGTATCAGTGTGACAAGATACTTCACAAAATACTAAAGAACCAATTTCTGATCCTCTCACTAAATACATAGTTCTTTGAAGTAAAGAAATATTATCAGTAGATCTATGTTCTGACATCCAAATTGCTATATTTAACCATTTTGTTAAGGATGCAAGAATTGCATCAGATTTACTTGAAAACTTGAAAGCTCAATGAGAATTCATATATGACATCCCTCACTAAAGTTCAAAATTCTTTGTGAAAAAAATAGAAGAAAGTATTCAATGAAAATGGCATATAATTTACAACAACAGGTGCCTTGATTCATTGGGCTAAACATTCAACTATAATCAATTATAGCAGAAATTTGGCACTCCCATCAAATAATTTATCCAATACAAATTACACAACAATGTGAAGTCACGTTAGTGATAGAAAATTGTTGTGGTTCTTATGCCACTTCCATTTTCATGAAAGATAACCTTAGGCTACAAAGAGATGTTGCCATGTAACAATTAACAATCTCAAGTTCAAATAAAAAACTAGTGTCTCTCATCCAAACTTATGACATAGGAAAGATACAAGAACTTTACAATCAAACCAATGGCAGGTTTAAAGGACATACTCCAACTCTACTATATAATCAGGAGAATGACCTAAAGCAAGATCTTGTTTGAACTCTTTGCTCCTTAAAGGCTGCATTGCTTTCCAACATCATCTTTTGAACCTGAAAGTAATAAAGAGTACTTACACGAGTGAGGAATGTAATAAATAGCTAAAATAAACTAAAATTGGAGAAACATCTAAGGGCACAAAGAATATGAGCCAGGAAAAAAGATGAGATGAAAGTATAGTGATCTCCTTTATAACAATCAACAGTTTTTTGGTTGATCTGTTGATGCATCTAGCTGATGACATTCCCCCCTAGGCCACCTTTTATAGAATGATCCATCCCCATAATGCTATGTATAACAAAAATACAAAAATCAAGGTATTCCCTCTTTTCTGTAACTCCTAGTTTTAGGTGACAGATACCATCCCTTTCATTGTAATTTTGTATTATTCTATTGATGGATATATTTACAACAAGGTGTCATTCTAGGTGCAATTTATTTTAAATAAGATATAGACTTGGCATATTTTGTTATAGGGCCAATATAGGACATAATACTTAATAGTTACTTCATCACTTTGAGAAAGGAGGAAGCTCTGTTGTAATCTTCTGCCATATTTTGTTGTCTAGGAGATCCATCTCAGTTGGCATGAAAACAACACACAAAGTTTCATCTCAGGCATATTGCACTGTTGAACCATATTTTTGACAAGTACTCACACCCTGATCTTCTGGATTTCTCTGATAGGATCTTACCTTGGCTCAGATATATAACAATAGTTCACTTAGCCCTTTCAAGCTTCTCTTTCAAAATAACATTCTCTGTAATGTCCTGAACTCAAGAAAAAAAATGGCATTCAACGTTAACTATCAACAACTTTATTCCTGAATATCTCAATTCCACTTGCATTCAAGAGTACATATTGACCCTAATTTTGATCTCCTTTTTGAAGAGATGTTTCCCTCTCTGGTTCGGGTACTTGATGGCAATCCATGTAATACTGCTAAAAGCTAAGAAGTAGTTTGCGCAACCAATGAACCCTTATTAAAAACATGTACATTCTAAAGTAGAACCCTGATGACCTTTTATCCCATGAATGGAAAATCTGTGTTTTGTCCCCAGTTTTAAGTATGGAATCAGGAATACCTTTGAGTCTACTTGGGAAGTATTCCATATAGTTTCTATTCTTTGCAGGGACCTTTTGAGCATAACCAATCATTGTGAAGGGCAAGATCATTGCTATCCATTTTAGTTGTACTAGAGTCCTTGAAGTCCGTTTCAATAAAAATGGAAGCATCAAGTTCAAAATGTACATCTGGCACATCTCTAGATGCTGGTGTCTCAGGTAATCTTCCTTAGGAAATTTCCTCCATTTCTTTGCCTTCCCTTCATTTATCATAACACAATGTACCTTTCTGCTATTCAATTGGATTCTTTTGTCAGGGATTCATTACCCCAAAATTAGAGAAGAATGAAGCTAATTCAATTTCTTCACTATTACAGAATACCATGAGGACTAAAGGAATAGTGTTGGAACAAATGATATACTTGTTACAACATATGCAATCACCGTAGGCCATGAGAAACTACCGCACACTTTTGGTACCAGATAGAGATTCATCACTATATGTAGAGTAGGGCACTTTTTCTTGGTCAAAGCCCTTATCATGTCATCTATAGAGTTATATCTTATGCATTGTTGAAGTCCTTTGGTACCTTATATACTTAGTTGAATTA
The DNA here is from genome assembly GCA_007115665.2 of Sequoiadendron giganteum. Classification (NCBI taxonomy): domain Eukaryota; kingdom Viridiplantae; phylum Streptophyta; class Pinopsida; order Cupressales; family Cupressaceae; genus Sequoiadendron; species Sequoiadendron giganteum. The sequence goes on from CM021110.1 coordinate 385,971,315, forward strand.
CATCACCTTTGCCCAATTTCTTAAAGTACTTATCCACTTCATCCGAGATTGTTTATATTTATTTGCTTGTTTAGAGTCCTTTTCTACTTGGTTGGATCTTGATACTAGTCTCCACTTAATCTGAATTTCTCACCCTATTCCTTAGCAAGTTTTGAAGATTCTCATTTTTAAATTCTTGATAAATGCTACTCAATTGGTTTTTTTAATTCTATGCTTAAAAATCTTTGATAGGTCATTCACGGTGATGGGAGTATGCACTATTAACATCTATGATATTAATGTCTTGAATAGATTTGTACTATTAATATCTATGATATTATTATTATTATTTTGATCGGTAAGGAGGGATTATTTAAATTGGCTCCACATCAATGGAAGTCACAAGGGGGACCTCCTCCCCTTCAACATAGAACCACTTATTCAACTTTATTTAACTAGGAACCCACAATGGAAGTCCAAGAGCCTCCACTTGAAATTCTAACTTAAGATGTCACTTTGGGGATTTGAACATGGATCTCCATATTTAGAACCGTATAGCCTTGCCATTTAAGCACAACCCCATTGACAACATCTATGATATTAATGCCTTGCAAAGATTTGTATTATTTGATTATTTAAAAATATCTAATTTCCATGTTGATTGCGAGTTTATTTTAAAATACATTTCAAAGTATCTCACATGCAAGCTAAAGCGAGAAAAAATCTAAAGGTGAAAATTGCAAGCTTATGTCCTTTTTCCTTCTATTTTGGGCCCATGTCAACTAGGTTATCCTTTTGTTAGGATAGGGGATGAGATTCATATTGATATTCTAAATATCGATTAATTGTATTTAATTATATAGATGATGAATAATGTATATCTCCAAGCATATCGGATTAGACTAATTAGGATGTCCATGTGTGGGTAGAGACATTATTTATTTTATTATTGATTGTTTGGGATACATGGGATATTGTGTCAGAAGGCATTGAAAATGGAGGTTATATTCAAAATGTTAAAGTTGGGAGTTATGAAGTGTCTTCCCAATTTGGTGCTTATGACGCAAATATTGAATGCCCTCATGGAATGCCTAGGATTATGAGCTTGGTCAATTTGACCATTATGAAATAATATATGATATTGATGACACATAAGGAGGGTGTAAGATGTGTAAGAGGTGTAAGAGAATTTTTGCCATGGCTCATGGCTTTGGATACCACTTGATGATTTCTTCTTTTATTTTTTATTTTTTTATATAATTGGATACATGGGATAGTGGATTGTAAGGTTCTTTTGTAGGCACACTTATATTATCATTTTATATCAAAGGGATAAATGATCGTATTGGTTCATATGCTTTTAAGATTAATAAAATCTTAGCTCTCTTTAGTGATGGATTTTTTATTGTGAGAATTTCTCCACGTAAATTTGGCGTGTGGTTTGTATTTTTTTTTGTCTTTTTATTGGTTCATTAGTTTATTGGCTTAATCACATGCTTCATCAAATTGATTCTATATTGTGATAATCTTTTAAATTTTTGTATTACCCTATTATTCAACATTTGTAATTAGAGCTACAATTTGATTAAGAAGGGAATTCCCTTCTTGCATTGTTGTGGATTTGTTATGATTGAAGTGGAAGTATTGTTTTATTGATTTTATAGATATAGGTATGTTTAGAGAAGCCATGACAAACACATCATGATTAGAGACTAAGAAATTCAATGGATTCAAACTTGAATTAAAAATAATAATAATGGAGGATCCCATAGAAGTGAGAGATCAATGGAGAGTTGTGAAAACACAATGTAAGGTTGTAGATGTTTCAAATGAAGATTGGCAAATAATAGATAAAAAGGCACGAAGAACCATACAGTTGTGCCTTTTGGATTCCATTCTCTTAAATGTCTCAAGGGAGGCTACCTCTTTCAATTTGTATCCAAGGGAATTGTTGAGATCTATCAAATGAAGAGTATGGTAAATAAGTTTTATTTAAAAATTTCATTCCTTAGTTATGAAGAAGACTTTGTAGCCAATCATTTTTAAATGCTTCTAATCTCATTTTGATTCATCTAGCTCTAGTATTAATTTTAAGCTAGAAGAGGGGATACGTGTATTTTGTTACTTTTCTCTTTACCTAAATTTTGATGGAATTTAATTGTTGCATTGGTTGGTTCTTATATAGATGCCAAATTAATACCCTTATTTCCAAATTCCTTGGTAAGGAAATGAGGCAAAAATCCATGGACATGGGTTCCAAGAATGCATTGCATGCACAAGGTAGACCTAAGGAAAAAGGTGGTAAGAAGAAGTGAGATAAGGGGAGATCTAAGCTAAGAGGATGGTCTTAAACTCCTAGTAAGATTGGAGCTAAATGTTGAAACTTTGGGAAGTGGGTTCATGTAAAAAAGTAACTTAGAAATGATAAGAAGTATTCTAAAAATTTCTTTAATGATGAGAATGTTGTTTTGATTATTGGTGCTAATATTACTAGTGATGACTTGTGGTTGATTGATTCACATGTTTCATATCACACGAATCCTCATAGGGTGTGTTTTCTTCATATGGAGCATGTGATGGGGGTAAGGTGTTCCTTGGAAATAATAGTTCACACCATATTGATGGAAAATGAAGGTAAAATTTGTGTTTAGTGATGGGAGAGTAAGATCTCTCATAGATGTGTTACAAATTCCAAGATTAGCATGAAATTTTCTTTCAGTTTCTAAATTGAATGATGTTGAAGTGCATATCATATTTGAGAAGAGTGGTTGTAGGTTGGTTGAGGGAATTTGGTGTTACCTAAAATATTTTGATTTGGGACTTTATTCATGATTGATTCATCTACTTGTTGTAACTCACCTTATATAGAAAAAATATATTCATATATGTCGTATCAAGAAAGGTGTCTCAATCTTGCATCCTAATGTTAAGAATACAAAAAATGCATTTTTTGAAACATAGAATAGAAAAACTCAAATTTGGGTTATATAAGTAATCTTTTGTCCATTTATTTTGGATGGGTCACCATTGATTTCCTAATGATGGGAACATATATCTCTTTGAGGTTGTTGGCAAGATATAGAAGGTTGTGAGGCACCACAAAGGTAATTTGGGTAATTTCTAGACCCATTTAGCCATTATATACTAGTTAAATAGCCTTCAAACACCTCTAATATACCTAAATAACCTATAAAATTATATATAAAATATCATAAAGGAAAAGGTAAATTCATGGGAATAAGATAATTTAGTGTTATTAGATGATATGGTGGAAAGGCATTAAGAGGTTATATAAATAAAGAAAAAGTGGAAGATAAGAGTGATGAATCATATGAATTAAATATATGTGAGAATAAGGAAGATGGTAAGTAAGACTAAAGCATGAGGAATTAATTATAAGACATCTGTAAGCAATTAAAATATATTAATATACGATTTTATGGATGTATATAAATGAATGTATTTAATTTATTATAATATGGTTTGTCCTTATTGCATATCTATGTTCTCCCTTTTTATTGCATCACACTGAGGTTTACTACATATAAAAAAATATTTAACCTTGGACTTTGGTCATTTTTTTTGTCAACATTTGGTTTTGTTGTTAGGACCTTGATTTTTGTTGCATGAAGAGGGAGATCATACAAAATAAGAAAATAGTATTAAAAATTTGAGGAGAAGTGAAAATTTTAGATTTTTTTATAAAAAAATTATATATGGTGAAAACATTTATTATGAAGAGGCATGGTAATACACAATAAGAACTAGCCCTCAAGGAACAAGGAACTGAAGTGACGGCGTAAAGAAGGGAGGAGATCCAAAAAGACATGAATTGTAGTACCTAATTCAATCATAGTCAAGTACAATAGCACTGGGTAAATTCAGTTGATTAAAGAAATTGTTTGTTTGAATGAGAAATATTGGAAAAACAATGAAGAAGGAAAATGAAAATTTAATGTGTAAGAGATATTTTGGAAGAAGACTTGATAAAAGTTAATGTGTAATTCAAAACTTATAAAAATATAAAACAAATAAGAAAGGATAGTTATGAATATTTGTATGAAAATAATATTCTTGAACAAGAATATGAGAAAGTGAAAAAAATGAAGAATTAGAAGAGGAAAATACTTCACAAATAGGTGAAATATCAAAGTTGAAAGAACTCAATAGCCAATTGGATCAATTGCTTATAGCATGTCAAAAGGAAAATGAGTGCCTAAAACCAAAGCCTTCACTATGTGATATTTAATGTGATATAAATGATTTATGTTGTTCATTTGATGAATCATTTGGTAGAGGGTGATCCCACAATATTGGTTTACAATTTTTGGCCAAACTGGACACTGAAATAATTTTTTCTAACTAAATATTCACTTTTGGGCACCTAGTGGCTAAACTATGAGGAATTTGAAGATGATGCAAACTAGTGATTTGTGACATTTTGTCTTTAGATTCTAAATATATTTTTTTCAAAATTTTTGGAATCAGATTGTACTTCTTTATCCATCTCCTTCGAAAACTAATTTTTTTCAGCAAACAACATTTTTAAGGAGTGACACTCACTGTATACAACATAATGTTTTTTCCATGAAGGATAAAATTTTAATTCTTTCGAATTTAGATTTGTAACTTCGATATCTAGTGCTTCCAATTGGTATCATAGTTTTTCCTTAATCAAGTTTCAAAGTCAAACCAATTACAATTCAGACATAGGCGGACCGTATACAACGTAATTTTTTTTGTATATATCAAAAATTCAATTATTTTTGTTGTTGGACCAAGGACTTCAATATATGGTGCACTCATATTTTTCAATTTTTTTTTGATAATCTGCTATTTTTCCACATGTGCAGAACATAGAGCTTGATTTTTGGTGAAAAACCTATGTTTAATAAAACTAAAAAATGAATACATAATAAAACCAAAACATATTAAAATTATATTCATTGGATAGCTTGTTCTGAGGACTACCATCAACCAGTTGCATGTGTGAAGTCTCCTCCATTTTCATCCTCAACCCGAGCTTCGAAGTGCAAAATTATGGAATTTTTTGGTGCTTGAGGTGGAGAAGAGGGGTTCGAGCAAACCCCCTCTCCACAATTGGATTTTTGTCGAGAATGGTGGGCCCCATCATTAAATGGGTTCGCTCGAACCCAAGTTCTAGCAAACCCTATTTTGGTTCGCTTGAACCGAATAGTTCATTCGAACCTCTAAAAGCAATTATTTTTGCATGGGGTCATTTTTTTAACTTTTCCTTCCTCACTCAAATTGTAAACCACTTTTGTGGGTTTACCCTAAATGTAATATAGCTCAAGTTTCTATAGATAAAGAATGTAAGGTTATAAGTAATGTGTTTGAATATGTTTCTATTTCTAGTTGTGATGATAAGGATAAAAGATGTTTTGAAAATTGTTGGTTTTAAGATGATGTAAGGAATGAGATATGTAAGAAAAGGTTTGGGAACGTATAAACAAGGAATTAAAGAGACAATTAAACCAATATTGCGACCAAATAATGAATGTATTTGATATGGAAAAGAATATGATGTTGTTGTTTTCACTAGAACATGCACCCTTGATGAACCTAGTTCAACCATTATATGAAACATTGGGATAGCCTCAAGGTGTGGGACTTTTCTATTTGAGGTCAAACCTCTAGTTACAGAGTTGGTTCTCTATTTGATATAACTTTGAGGAGCTGAAACTAATTTAGCCTATTGACATTTATAGGGAAAAGGGACATAAAATAACATAAAATGAATTATAAAATATGATAGGGGCGATACATAGACTTTTTAGTGACCTACACTTGCTTTAGTTGCACAATACGATTTAAAGGCCAATTGGCTATGCACAAATCAAGTTTTGACATGTTTGCATAATTGTTTCATAGAGAAATTTTGAGTTTATGATAGTTTTTAGAAGAATAATATTCACAAGTTAATTCTAACATGAAACCTAACATAATAAAGCAAACTATGACCTACAAATTAATGTTCTATTGTATAAAGGCAAGAGAAATGATACGTAGATCAATGATAGAATGTTTTTTTATCAAAAGATAAAATCATCATCCATAATATGTACAAAAACCATAGTTTATGATAAGGAAAAAATATGGCTTTTATTCATCAAAAAGGAATTTTTACAAGTACAAGTTTGTCTTACTATATTCTCTCACAAAAATAGAATACCAAGTTGTGATAGTTCCTAATCATCATGAGTTACAACAAAGTCCTTTTTTAATACAATGTTTTTCCTAGCCTTTACTAGGTGTACCTCTTGTATATATAACAAAAGGAGAGAAAATAGAAAATGTTTATAATAATAAATGAAGCTTTCCTTGAAAATTGCTAACTTCCTTGGGTGCTAGAAATGTCAACTTTCTTGTTTGATTGCTAAAACTACTCCAACAAGGCATTGGATAAGGTTGAATCCTTGAATTTTCAAGTTATTCACCTTTCATGCACCTATAAGGAATCCAAATGCTTGCAACTACTCAACTGCCTACTATAGGTGTCTATGGTTGATATTTATTTGCTAACTACTTATTATTTCCTTAATACTACCACTAGCATGAAAATAGGACATGAGTTTTCAACAATTTTGAATTGGAACATGACTCCTTGTGGCATAGGATAAGGCCTTGAATGCTTGAAATATTCTTGGAATCTTTCAAGGTCACTATGCTCCTCAAACTTTGTCTAAGATCTGTATAAGGTATGCTCCTAGAAAAGACTAATTCATGCTCTCTGGTATACTACCATGTTCACTATGCTTCTCATACCTTCATATTCAATTTTTATAACCTTCATTTACTTCAATTGGTTGACTCTCCAATTTAGTTCCTTCACCTTGAATCATTTCCTCTACTAGGTTTAGTTCAAAAGTTGAGAGTGGTTATTGTCTTAATAGTGTCATGGCTTTGACATTACTAGTTGCAGGTATGTAGGCTTTAGATGTTCTCTCCGATAATACATACCTGTAGATTTTCCTACACCTTGATGGTTCCTACTTGATACTAGCACATGTGTCTTATTTCTAGATCTATCCCTTGTCACTATGTTGACTATCATTCACAAGTAAACTAACTTTGGGATTATGCCATACAACACTCTTCATTGAAATTTCATTTTTATTCATTTGGTGACTGTTATCTTTGATAGACTACCTCGTATTCTCATGGATTCTTATTCATAGTCTAATTTTGTTACTTAATTGTCTTAGCTAGTTGTTAATTGTCTTATTTATCCTTTTTAGCTAAAACCATTGAGAAGAGCATCATCATAAACACTTGAAAAATTTCTAATATTCCTTCCACATTATTTATTATGACTATCATTTCATAGTCAATTATGGATTGATTTATCCTTAGCATTGTCACCCATTTGAGAAAATTGACATTGTTCTTGCCATTGTATTATTTTTCACCATCATGCTTTAATGCTAGGTATTGTGTACATCCCTTATCTTTGTGACTACTCTAGTTTTTTGTTTTGTGGAGTTGATTATGGTCTTGAAAAAATCCTTTCTTCATATACCCTCTACATTGCCCTTCATGATGCTACTCACTATCACATGCACTTAAAAATTATCTTATAGCCCATTCATTTATAATTACACCTGTTTGATTACCTTTTTGATGTCATTTTCATACGATCATTATGACTATACATTATGGTTGTGCATTATGATTGTGCATGACCATTCTTGGTGCTTCATGAACCTTTAATGTAGGCTTAAGACCCTCTCAAGTTGGTGAACATACCCTTATGGTTTGTACCACTATCTTTAAAACTTTGTCAATTTTCTTTAAAACTTGTCAATTTTTTGTAAAATACCCTAAAAACTCTACTAGTTGTGAGTTCTAATGACTATTCACTATACACTACAACCTTTCATTATGATAGAATTTATACTTCTACTATTTTACTGAAGCCCTTTGCAAGATCCACCATATTCTTCCTGGACTGTCATTTCTTTACTTTAACAACTTGACCCTTATGACTATTTAATATTGACTTGAAAATAGTACAATGAACACTATCTTTTTGATTCGTGATATGGTTATCATATGTTCACCATTATGTTTTTCCCTTTTAGGGATATCTCACACAATTTATCTTGAATCTTAGGGTTGATTGTCTTTTGTCATGGTCTCTAGTCTCTTCTATGTCATCTCCACTCTAGGCTGACATATAGATTTCCTTGCCACTGTACTCTGATTTGCAATGCTCTTTTATCATCTCTTACACTACCCTCTCATGCATTTGACTGGTTCCTCATAAGATTAAATGAGTGGAAATAATTTTTATACAACTAACATAATTTTCTTTTGTGGTTCCAATATTATATGAATGACCCTTAAAAAGTAGTTCTTAGATTCTTCTTCATGTATTTAGCTTAAAAAAAAATCACAAATCCTTCCTTGATGTCCTTATGATGAATGTGAAATTTTTACCTTGAGCACAACACTCTATCAATATTATCCATGAATTATGATACACTAGTTCATTGTTATGACTCCTAGCTTGTGGAATGCTAAGGTTACTTACTAGGATAGAAGTGGTAAATATTTAAGCTTTTGTTTGTGATGGGTTATGATAGCCCTAGGATCAAAACAAACAATAAATACTCACTTAATAGTTTTTTTCTTAATTGTGATGATAACCTCATGAAGTATATGTGCTTCATGATAGTCCTTAATAGTTCCATGGATTGAATGAGATATCTCATAGACATTCAAACATAGTGATAGCGTTCCCAAGGAGATGATAGTCAACGATGTAAAAGTTGGTAATGCTAGCAACATGACAATCCTTAAGGATATCAATATATATATATATATATATACATATAAGTGGGATGACTTGGCTTCTACAATTTAGACCACCATTCATTAGTTGTTTATTGTAGACAACTTCCATGAGTCCTTAAACAAACATCAAATACCCATGATTTCCCTTTGTGACTATCATGAAACTCTATTATATAATATTCACAAACCATATACTCGAATCAGTGTCTTTTTACTTGATAATGATTTTTTCCTTGTTTTCCCTCTAAAATGGTTTCCATGGAAAGATTTCATAGATTTTGATGAGGGTAATAAGATTTAACAAATCTTAAGATCATAACATTGTCCATAGTTTTATAAAATTCCTATAGACATTATCTACCATGGAAAATAATGAAAACCATAACTAGAATGGTTCCAAAGTATGATTCTTGGGTCGAGAATATTTACAAAGACATCTAGAAAACTAGTGGTTTTATAAAATTCCTATAGATAATATCTACTATGGAAAACAATGAAAACCATGTCTAGAATGGTTCCAAAGAATGATTCTTGGGTCAAGAATATTTACAAAGATATCTAAAAATAGCGGTAATATCTTCTTTAGTATCTTACATAATTGGGAGGTATTGGATAGCTAAAATTTCTCACCTACATCACCACAAAAAAACAAACCACATAGAATTTGCATTCTGAAAACATTTGGGTATGTGGAAGTTTTACTTCAAGTTCCTAAAAATTTCTACAACATGTCATATATCCTGTCTAAATATTTGCAACATCCCCTTTCAAATAGGCTATGTGTTTTCCTTACCAAAAGTGATAAAATACTCTTTCAAACCAAACCAAACCCTAAAAAATCTCAAACGGATTTTTTTCCCTTAAGGAGTGGCATAAGACAAGGTAAAAACTGAAATCCCATTATTTTCTCTTTTGGTGCCTAGTACATTAGAAAATCATTGAAAATTTTAAGAAATATGACCTAAACACCTAGACTCAAAAATCCAGTGACTCTATCAAACCTTTTAAAACTTCATGAATGACTACTTAGGCTAGATGACATAAAAATATATATTAGCAACTACAAGTAAAACAAGTAATAACAAATTAATTCAAGAAATATAATATTCTCATTGTCATAGGAAAGGACATAGAAATGTGTCCACATATTCATCGTTGTAGTCTTTGGAGGATTCAAGAATTATTCTAAAAAAATATGTTAGAATAGAGAGTTGAAGAGATAATCTATGATAAATTGTATGCAAATGAATTGTTGACAGATTGATAGGTTTAATTGGCAAAAGATTATAGATATGTTAAAAAGGTTGTACACTTGTATAAATATTCAATAATAAAAAATGATAGAAATCAAGAAAAAATTGAATGTTGGAGTAGGGTGATAGATGCTTTGAATCAAAGGAATTCATTACCTCTTGAAAGGAATCATGCATTCATTGAAAAACTAGGACTAAGCTTTTAGGAAGAGTACTTCAAGATTAATGTCTTGTAGACCTAAAGATCAATTGGAAAAATAATTAGCAAAGGAGATGACAAAATATTAAGATAAGTTAGAGAGTAAATTTAGTTAACAAAACAACTGAACATGGAATATAGAATCATGAAAGAAAGACATCAAAAACATACATGGGAATGCTAAGAAAGGTACCACAAAATGATGGAGAAAGTGAGTAAGATTGAGTTAAAGTGTTCCGAGAAGGGTGTTGCTAAGTGCGTCAAGAGGAGTGCTACTGACAATAAGTTAGAGCATATCAAGAGGGTTGTTGATGACAAAGAATGATGGAAAGAAAGATAATCATGAAGGATACAAATGGTTTCACTAGGCTGTAGAAGTTCAACAAGATAATTTTTCAATCCTAGAGAAAATATTGGCAAGATATACAATGTTGTGAGACACCAAAATTTAATTTGGGTCATTTCTAGATCTATATGTATCCATTATATACCACTTAAATAACTTTAAAACACTTCTAATATGCTTAAATGAATTATACAAATAGGATATCATAAAGGAAAATGAAAATTTATGAGAATGAGATAGCTAATTTTTAAATTATGAAAGGATATGTGTTACACCCCATTAGTGAAATCCATCGGAAAGGGGGTAACCTAGCTAGACACTAGTTAGTGTACATGTATGGTTAGTGTGGTTATACTTGGGGTTAGAGGATTTCATGGGAAAAGGGTGTAACCTAGATAATCAGTTTATTATGATCTTGGATATTACTGGGGTTAGGGTAATCCATGGTTAAGGGAATTATCTTATTAAACATTTTTTTATGTTATCACCTTAGATTGAATGTGTGTTATGTTTAAGGTCAATACCAAATCGAGCTTAAGGGTGGGTGGACATGCGACTCTCACTCGAAGTACTAGGTATTGAATTCTTTGGCCAAAGTAGTGTAAGTAGCCACTATTTACAGTGTTAGTTCACTATGATACATGATTGTAATCTAGGCAGGGAAACCAATGTATGGTAGCTCTAGATATGTAGGACACAACACTATGCTCAAGAAGGTCAGGATTATGGGGTTACCAAACCAATCTCTTCGTCAAAGGGTAGGACCATCTTACCAATAAGGTAGATGTGTGGTGGACCACAATAAGTCCATGGTAGGTGGAAAAGTGCTCGAGTGATGTTCTCCTTCATATAGTTGGCGACCAAGATTTGAGGATGTAGTGCTAGTTTGTGGACACCTAGAATGTAAGATATCAGATACATCATAGGAAATGTGGATCACCATTATATTGTTGGTATATTATTTTGATGAGATTTTTATAACAATCTAGCACAATCTCATTAAAATTGTAATATCTTTCCCATTTTCTAACAAAATTTCAAAATTTAAAATATTTTGGAAAGAAGAGGAATAAAAATCAGAAATTGTTTGAGGATAATATTAGTATTCGATGAACATTTTGTTACAGAAGAAATATTAGAAAAATAAGGACGTGATTAATAGTTTTGCATTCCTCTTATCTTGAATTCCTTCAATAATATTTGGGGTCTCCAATGATAGAAATCTATATTTCACAAGGTTGTTACATTTTCAAAATTGAATGCATTCTCTACAAAATGAGGTTTGTATTTCTAAATTGCTTCTTGAGAAAGTGTTGAAAGCACTAGAAATGGTGTTTCATTGATTTGGTTGTTACATTAAATTTTCTTGCTACATTGGTGATTTAAGGTTTGTGTGTGGGTTATTTGAAACTCTAATTTATTGGAGGCTTGAGATATATTTTCATAGTTTGAATATATCATTTATGTTATGATCATGGTTTAGGTGATGACTAAAAATTTATGAAGTTGGTTGGGAGAGAGCCTTTTGAGTTTGGTAGATCATGATTCAAGTCTCATACTTTTGTTTCTTCTAAAGGCTTTCTACACATCATATATAAGGTTGTTGATAATTTATATGGAAAGAGCATGTTTTATTTTTTTAATCAAAAGTGGCAAGCCACTATTATATATATATATGTATGTATGTATGTTATGGAAAGAGCATGTTTAGAGTAGTTGGAATAAGGAAAATGAAGATGTTGATGTAATTTTGAAGGTTTCTAATTTGAAGCTCACGAAGTATTTTTTTGTTTTGAAGGAAGCAAGTTGTGTCAATGGAGAAATAAGGATATTATTAGAGTCTATTTTATAGATAGTTAATTTTGCGTTGAAAGTATTATAAGTGTGTCCACATAATATATGGTTACTTCACATAATGCATATTTTCTTCAAGTCATCTATGTTATACTTTATACCTATTTTTTTACTAGATTGTGATATAAGTGAAATAGGTGCCTCGATAATGATATCTTTTAACATCTTTTACATAAATTTATCTAACATAGGTACACTAGTGTATATAAATTGTAATTCTTAATGCTAAGCATTATCAATCATACATTTTTATCATTATTATTCCAATATATCAACTATTGACCATTTATATTTTATTATATCTAAATGAGAATAATTTATTTATTTGTTTTATATCTTATTCATATTTAAAATATAAATAAAATAATAATAGTCAAGAATTTTTCTTTCACAATCACTATAAATTACACCTCTCTTACAATTAATTATTATTTAATTATTTTAACTATTTAATTGGCTAATTATTATGTAAAGTGTCTATGTTTCTTTTCATCGAGAGATAATCAAATTCATAGCTTGTACGCCACATTTTCTTTATCAATACATAATAAAAGATAATTTATGAGACTATTGTCTATCCCGCCCCCAAAATATATATTTGACCATATTTATTAATTAATTAAAAAATTATGAAACATTGAACACATAGTGGCTGAGTCAAAATTTTCATGGAGTTATCCATTTACTTTGAGTACACTTAGGTGGCATTTGACTCAGGGTTAGCACTTGAGTTAGATTCCCCGACTTTCTTCCTTCTAAGCCGCCACAACTTGTTTTTCTTCACATGCATCATTAAAAAACAAACCAAAGAGTCTCCCGTGAATTTCGCCTGAAATTTTTGGTGGAAAGAAAACATGAGGCAAAAGCTTCCGAGTAGTTTTTAAATAAATTTATTAGTATTGAATACTTATATAATTAACTTGTCGTTTGTAGGAGAAAATCATTTAAATAAAAATATATTTTTTATTATTATTTTTTTGATTGAACTTTAATTTGTTTTCTGGAAGTTTTAAGTTTATAGTTTATAATTAGTGATAGATAGTTAATTGCAAGATTTATTTTATGGATAATTGACAAGTTATTGAATTTTATCTAAAATTTTTATTTTAAGAAAATAATTGTTAATTTATATATAATTTTAAATTAAGAATTGTAAAATATTTGTATGTATAATGTTGTATAATTTTTCAATTTTCATGTTATATTTTATCAAACAAAAAATATCTTGATAAACATAGTTTAAATAATAGAGTAATAATTTTATTTGTAAAATTATTTTTATTGATATAATTATTCTCCATCTTTTATTTTAATAACATAATTTTTTTCTAAGGACATCATTTTGTTAAAAAAAATTCTTAATATTCTTCTTAATTTTTAACTTTATTATATCAATATCTATATTTTCACTAATATATTTTAAATGTGTAAATAAAAATGATCTTTGTATAAAATCTCTACATATACTACCTCTTTGAAAAAAACGTGTTTTTAAAGGTAGTTGTACATGCTTACATTAACATAGATAAACAAAAATGCAAACATTTTATGATGAAAGATCAATTTACAAAATATAGTGGTTCAATTAATCACTAAGAAAATGTTGCATATCTAGTAGAAATTTTCTTTTGAAGAAAGACCTTTTACAGTAAAGGAGGTTTATAATTGCACTCTTTTATTTTGGAGAATGAAGAAGGAACGATATGGGGGTGTTTCTTCCTTTAAAAAGAAAGATAAGGAACACTTAAAGAATTAGAATAAAGATTTAATTGCATTCTTTTTCATTATGGTATTTTTTTTGGGTTTAATTATATAGTTTTTATGTTAAATTAATTAATATATATATTTTATAAGTAGTGGTTTAACAAATATTATTTTCATGAATATGAATAGTTCATGTAGTACTTCTTGTAGTTATGTGATGTTCATAGAAATGAAGCATTAATATTTTCTAAGAGATCAACTATCCTAGCACTTTTTTAAGTGTGTTGAATTATGAAGTTTCTCCCAAGATCATATTCACTTTTCTTGTCATCCCATTCACAAAACTTTCAACAAGTGTTGTACATTATTAATCATTCATTATAGAGACCCCTTAACTCATCCAAGGACAACTAGGAGGTGTTTTTTGGCACTGTATAAAATTATGGTGTATTATTAAGATTTAGTTGTGTATTTTTTAGTCAAACTAATTGACTAGTATTTCATGAGTAGTGGTTTACATGAACCCATATCCCATGAGCATGAATAATTCACTTCACTCATTGCATTTAGATGATGCTCATAAAAATGCAATATAAAAACTTTCTAAAAGATTACTTGTCCTGTAATGCCCTGCCACGGGACCCTAAAGGAAGTTGCAACTCAACACGGAAGCGTACAATTTGTTTTTCTTCTTAAAAGTGCATTATTAACAAAGAAGATGCACAACACTTCGCAACAACCTCTAAGGTAACGTGACAAGATTACATCGATAACCAAACAAACACACTACTAGAACACAAAGCATTTATTAAAATATTAACCATACATTTAATTGCACATACTCACAAAGCAATAAAGTTTCCAACACTAGGATAGCATATATATTAAGTCCCAGATTACATTAACTTAAAAGTAGATTACAACACTTATTCTTGGAATGAGGTCGATCAAACCTAACTATTACAATTACAAGATTCCTCCTCCTAAATAAATGAGGGGAATAATAATAACAAGAGCTATACTGAAGTAAATAGAAAGCTTAAACTAAAGAATGAAACCACTGCGAGCTCTCCACTGGAAAACCTCGCAACGCAATCTGCAAATCAAAAGGGGACCCAACGGCGTAGGGTGCACGTTCCTCCCAACCAAGTGGTACCCAAAGGCCCACCCCCCATGCTAGGAGACAACAACATGGATACAAGGACAATCCCTACAACCTCTAGACTCAAGTTGACTCAACTCTAAACAAAACCACCACAAGAACAACACCAACTCAAAGATTACATTGCTATCAAAGTTTAACAATATGACACTCCAGTAACCTATACATATAACTAACCTAGGAGAAATGTCACTCAAGGTACATGAGTTTCCCGTAAGATCTTTCTAGATCTCGGCCCCCATTGAGCTTCACCCTCCTACGGTTATCATGTGATACATCACCACTCCAAACTAAGGAGGTACAAAATATCTAACAATTCATTCAAAGAAGAACAAACCATTCCTCGTTCGTAGAAATCGGGTGACTCACTGAAAACAACAAACCTTACTACCATAGAGGACTACAAAAGACAAGACCATGAAATGATAACTCTTAAATTAACATACTCCAATAGGAAGACTTACAAGAACCCATCTAATACCTCATTTCAATTACCCCTTAATACCACAGAAGATATCTCAATTACATCATAAAGGCATAATAGTTTAATGTTTACAACATTCTAATTTACCACAACCTTGCATACAGTCAACGAAATATCTTATAATAATTTACACCACACAATTATCCCAATTTAATTAATTAATTAAAAAGGCTCTTCCAAACAAAGATAAACATCACACTAACCATTTCCCTTGTTTCCTCGATTTTAAAATAATAAAACTTTTGTTTCTTCTAACATATTGTATATATTTTAAATACCTATTCCCACAAACACACTTAACTTCAATATTCGTTTCCTCCAAATGCAATTAGACAAACCACATAAGTAATCAATATGATAATTAAATCTAAGATTTGGATTTACTAAATCCTCTCACATTCAGTGATAAACAAAATAATAAGACAAATTACATAATTTTCTCTAATTTAATAAGAACCCTTATCAAGACGAAGGAGAAAATTCAACCAATTAACTAACCAACTCTTCAAATATCTCAATTCAACTTTAAACAACTATAAGATCGTCATTTCATTTATTATACCAATTTCTCAATTTTAAACTAATAAAATATCTATTTTCTCAAACGAATTACATCATTTAATTAAATTATAATTTTCTCTTTTTCAAAAACACATTATTTTAATTTCACCTAATACATGCATCTAATTCAATGCCTATTTAAACGAAAAAAATATCTTCATTACAAGAAGTCTTCATTTTGGAGTTAACTTCAACTTGAACTCGAACATGCATTTGTTTAACAAATGTAACCAATCTAATTATCTAATCCTCAATTCTATGAAAATATTTATAGCTAAAAGGACTTGTTTTCTATTTAAATTATTTCACTTAACATTATTCTAATCATGCATCAAATACATGCATTTATTTTTAAAAAAAAAAATCTATTTAAATAAATAAATTATATAATTCTAATCTTTAATTTTCCATTTGCAGGAAACTAACTATTTATATTCTGTGTATATACATTACATTTGCATATATTCCTATTATATATATTTAGAACACATGTAGTTATATATTTAATTATATATATATATATAATAAATATATTTTCTATCTATTTAACAAAATACCCCACTCATTTATTCAAAATAAATCTATACAATATTTCCTTTCCATGAATACATATATTAAATCTAATATATTTACATTTCATAATCAACCAAACCCGAAATTATAAAAATGAATTTATTAAAATGCGAATTTAAATTAAACCGAATTTAATAAAAAATGAATTTACGAAAGCGAATTTATAAAATAAAATAAAATAAAATTCCATTGAAATAAAGGTACGCAGGTTTAAGGAGTATAAAGTAAGGAGGGTCGGCTGGCTTACCACAGTCGCACCCCACAGTAATGGGGGCAGACTGTGGTAAGTCCACTGCACCCATGGAAGGGAAGGGGCAGCGCTGCCCTTGGCAGCGCTTCCTCCACACTTGTGTGGAGGGCGCTGCCAATGGCAGCGGTGCCTCTCACACCATGCATAAAATACAAAACAAAACTACATTCAAATAAAGTTTTGCCCTCCTTTGTACATCTGCTTGCCGTACGACGACTCTTTAAATTCATTTAAAATAAACATTTCACTAATAAATAAATATGTATATAGTAAACATGTGGGGATATATATATATATATATGAATGATATTTATATATATTCACATGTATATATTATATATATATTTATTGAGTTTCAACCAAAATTATATTGGGGAAGAAAATTCTGAACAAAGCTTTCTACAGGCGAATTTTAATTGGGCAACCAATTTTTCTACAGGAGAAATTTTCACAATACAATAATCATTTTCTCAATTTTATGAAAGGGTTTTAATTTCAATCAAGTTATACAAACTTCCTCAAAACCTCTACAGGCAGATTTTAACAAAACCCAGAAGAATACAAAAATCATTTTCCTTTAAATTTACACAAAGGCTTTCAAAACTAAAGCTAATTTCTTAAATCATAGATTGATTTCTTCTGAGTTATTTCACAACTTTTCAACAATAAAGAAGCTTTATCATTTTCCTTTAAATTTACACAAAGGCTTTCAAAACTAAAACTAATTTCTTAAATCATAGATTGATTTCTTCTGAGTTATTTCACAACTTTTCAACAATAAAGAAGCCTTACAAAAATTTGAAAAAATTTAAAGCTTCTACAAACAAAACACAAAAAACTTCTTGCACAGGCAATCTTTCAATTTTCAATTACCAATTTAAGCAAAGCTTCTACAAAACTAACTTTTGTGCAGACAATCTTTCACAAACAATAAAATAAATGAAATAAATTGAAAGAACTTGTTTTCTGAAGTTTGAAGAAACTTGAAGGTTGGGGCACAACCCCCTCTTCAGAGATCAATTTCCAAAACTTTTTCCCCAAAATTACCACTTCCAGGAACATGAAAATATATACAAAAGCCACAGAATACCTGAGAACCCCTCTTTCCTTCTCAAATTTTAACCAAAATCTCTCTTGAAAATAATATATTTTTCCTCTCCAAAAACCTCCCATCAAGAAACTTCTCTCTTTTTCTCAATTAAATTCCTCCCCAAAAATAATATCTTAACCCAGAGTAAATCATTCATTCTTCTCACACACATGTCACATTCAAAATATCTTTTCAACAATAAGATATTTTCTCAAAGCCATTTGCATGTTGAAATAATTTCTAATTACAATTTAACTCCAAATTGAAATCAATTAACACTAATTGAAATTTACAATTTACAATTAAATTAATTTCCCTTTTTCTTTTAATTTTCTCAACAACATATTTAATTAATTAATTTTAATTATTTAATAAATAAATTCAACCCATTGGATCAAATTTAATTAATTAAATAAATCAAATTTAATTAGTTAACTTAAATAAAAACTTCTATCACAATGTATAATTTTAATTTAAATAACTATCAAAACTATTTAAAACAATAACTCTAAGCATTTATTTCCATACTCAAGAGCCCTTCCGAATTAAATAATATTAAAAAAAGCACCAAAGACACAACAGACTCAACTGACGACACACTATGGCTAGGGTGTAGACTTGACATAGGTAACCTAGCTACTATCTCCCAATCATCATACCGTTGGGTCGACATGCTCAAACTTGTGAAGCCAGGTGGAGTCGATGTCATGTACTTGCAAACCTGTATCCAAGGCATCAATAGCACATGCATATAAAAATATTATAAAATACACCGTGAAGAGGAAATCACAGAATCACAGGGCGCTCGCAAGTGAGTGATGCAATCATGTCCCCTTCACCAATACAATATCACCAAACTGACACTTCCATCATTAATAAAACTCATAAGCAATAATCATGTCATAATAAACCAACATTATTTTAACCAAAGCATGTTAAGTATAATATCAAGGAAATTACATCTCTTAACACACATAGTTCAAGTTGTTCAAAAAGAAACGATCAAATAATAAAGCATCTTAATCTAACATAAGAGCAAAACAGAGGGGTGTTACATGTCCCAATTCTTTTTTTTTATATTTCAAACTTTTATAATATTTCTTTTTTGAAGAATAAAAGAAAGAAGAATCAAATAAATAAAATATAAACTATATGGATTGAACAAACATAAATATATTATAAAATACAACTACTTGAATAAATATGCATAGATTTGTATATATATGGACATGTGCATCGACTTCTTTGAACTTCTTGTTCACACATAAAATATGTAAAGAAAATGAAATATTTTTATAACTAGGTCTTATAACTTGGGTTTATCCTCTTTGAAAAAGGTATCACACCTTTAAATATAAAATCAAATTTGTAATATTGGTTTGACTATTGTATGCAAATATTTTTAGTATAAAATAATGAAGGTCAAAATTTATATTTTATATATTTATTATTATTATTATGTCATTTTGTATGGATGTTTTGGAGTACTTATTTTAGATTATGATTTTGACTAATTCAATATTCATTTTTTCTAAATTTCTAAATAATCATTGTAATCTAAATTAAATCCACTCTCAAATTTTTTTCTAGCTTCCAAATTATCCATCTCCCACCCAAGTTTAGATCCATAATTAATGAGATTATTCCAAGTTAGTTGCACAATTTACAAAAATAAACTCCAAAATTTCAAAAATTAAATTAAATTTTAAAGGTGACCCAACCCTTCCATTTAACCATTATGTTATGTCTCCCATGTCAAAACTTTAAAATTGTATTTCTAGGCTAAGAATAAAAGATAACATTCCTTACCTCATATGGACATCAAGAGATCTATCTAGCATTTATCACTTCGCATCTAGCATTTATTGACTTTATAAATTTAGCAAAAAATGAGAATATCATCTATCATTGTATGAGATTTACAATTATAAATGGATTTAGATTTAGATTTATTAGCTTTCTAAATCACTCTTCCTCTCACTACCTTTAAACACTTTGAAACCCTAGTTGCATGCTAGGTATTTTTCATTGCATAATTACCTTTTATTTGGGGTAAACCTTGTATTTTCCACATGTTATTTACCAATACCATTATTTCTATCAAGTGCTTACCTTAGAACCCTATGGGCTTGTCACAATTAGAATACTCCTCACTAAGTAAGCTCCTCAAGGTGTTTTGTCAATATTATCATTTTATTGCAATTCCAAACATCTAAGCACATCTTCATTTGTAGGTATAGAAGTGTCACAAACTAACATATCAAATTCACACATAAATTTTTAGATCCATAGACTTGAGTTAGATGCATTTAAGTTATGTATATCAATTCTATTATTGTGGGAGTAACCCATAATGATAAATAATGATTTTTTAGGTCTAAATCATTTATCTATCAGTCCTAATTTTCTTACATGATAATAAATCATCTACAACCATCTATCAAATCATAATTTTTTTAGCTAAGAATGATATATAAAACACTAGATATATTCTCCTAACATTCAAGTACAATTTTCTACTTTCTCAAGTCTACAAGAACCTCTAAAACATTGTGTTTGTACCTCTAATAGATTTTATTATAGCTAAGCATGTTCACTTCTTATACAAACATACAAGAAAACTCAAAACAAAGATACAATCATGCAAAGATAACACACAACCTTGAAGAAACCTTAGGAAGGGTAAAAATATAGTAAGAATGAGCTTCATACTTCTCATTTAACTATTCTTGATTCAATTACAAACATGTGTATATTTCTTGATAAAATACAAAGGGTTATGCAAAAATCTCTATAACTCCTCAACACTTACACAATGTCTCTATCTACAAGGAAATCATATTTTCTCACTTCCTTACAAAGTGAACATAAAAAATAAAGGATAAAATAAGTGCCCAACCACTCTAACCACATTTACAATGAATTTATGTTGTTCTTGTAACCTCTTACCATCAGAAAAGGACTCAAGAGAAAATGTTAGAAAAGTAAGTTACAATTCCAAATCCTTTGTATTCTATGTTCTACCTCAATTGCGATGTAGTTGCTTCCACTAGGTGGCATTTTGTAAATCATTATTGTCAATGAAGTTTTTCATCTTACACAAACCACAACTTCATTTATTAGTTTTTAACTTCATTCAAGTATACTTGCACTTTAGTTTCAAGGAACCTTGGAGATGCTCCAGATTATTCCAAACATGACTATAGTCTAATTATAATTCTTTCTACATCATAACACACCAAAAATAAACGGGCCTTTGAAGATAATGCATGAGATAATCTCAAACAACTGAACTCGACAACATGATTCCAATAGTCCATCTTTAATTCAAAATGTCAAGCCATAATACCTTTTATTCATTTAATTACTTTTTAAAAATAATTTCTAAATCATATATCAAAATTATTTATTTTATCTATTTAACCTAAATATTTTTATAAAAAAAATATTTTATTTTCTAATAAAAATTAATAAAATTTTTAATTATAGAACCTAAAACTTAAGATTTTAACATATTAAATCAATTTTTTTAAAATATCATATATTATTTAAATAATAATTACTTAGCGTGGAGGTACATGATGAAAAGATTGTGAATATAAGTTGAAACCTATAAAACCTCAAAATATATTAATTGAATGGATTGCACCTAAAAATAATTATTAAGAATACCATAAAATTTATGACTAAAAATTAGTTTGATCTTGATAAAAAAGTTCTTTAACGTGTGTATATAATTTTTGTTTTTTTTGTTTTATGGTTAATAATTTTATAAATATTTAAGCAAAATAAATCTAATGGTTTTAGTATTTTTTTAGATGAAATAAATGAAATTTTTATAAATATCTGTAACGCTAATGAAATAAAATATTTTTTAAATCATTATATTATTGAATTGAGTATGATATAAATGAGAATATTAGACTTGTGCTAAATTGAAATTGGAAGAGATTAGGACTTAGATTGAAATCAAATTAATGTTGATTTTAACTGATGTAAGTTGTAATATAGACCTATAAACTAAGAAGATAATAGATTCTAGAATAAAGAGGTCAGACAAATCATATTTTAGAACCTCAAATCCTAAGATACAATTGTTGTCATCATTAACTCCAATTGATGGGGTTCTATACTAATGGCATGATTTTTTCCATTGTAATAGATATTTAATACTTGTAAAAGTTCTCATTTAACATTATTTATCTAACTTGTAAGAAAAATAGTGAGGTGCTAAGGAGTTTCATTGGAGCCTATTGTCCTAGGGTTGAGGTGTGCAAATTCTTTAACCCTTAATATGGCCCCTAGGATTGAATGAACAATAATAAAGAGAGATAAGATATGAAATTGAATGTCAATGTGATTACTAGAAATGAATGTCACTAAGCTAATCACTTAATATTGTTATAGATTGATTCAAGCAAATGAATGAAGTTATATTCGAATACATCTTTATATTATAGCTTGGAAATGAATGTTGATTGGAAATTGTTGTTATTGTATGATGAAAATAGATGGGGACTAATGACTAGTTCATTCACAAGAATAAAATTTTGAGTTTTGTAGCTTTTTTATGTACTTTTGTGTTATATTTAATAATTGTTAAGTTTCCTAAGATCGTGATTTTATATACACAACCCATGATGCATAGTTAAAACATTTTGGTGCTCATTCTAATGAGTAATAAATATATATTACAAAAAACATCCTTTGAAAGTAGGAACTTAAATTTTGGAAAAGGGGATGTTCGAGAGTGTACCTATAATCCAATATAGGGGACATAATTGTAGCTATGATAGTCAAATATGGGAAAAAATGAGAATTGAGCAAAAAAGTTCTAAGTTGAGGCATATTACATATCATAATCACAAGTGCTAGTTTAGGCTTGGGGTATACTGAGCATGCTAAAAGAGATTTTTTTAAAAATTATACATTAAATACATCAACCCAAAGTGACATAAAATGAGTAGGAAAATTTGTGGGGGTGTTCTTTGTTCTCCTTTACATTTGTCATCCACTATGGTGTGGGAAAAAACAATTGTGCATAAATGCAAAGGTAGAAATAAATAAAATATACTATGGTAGATTTGGCAATATTTTAGAAATTAAATCAAGTGTGTTACTTGTGATACTACACACAAACTAAAAATATAATTAATAGGTAATATTCCTCAAATCGTGTGTACTACACAGGGTGCACATTCATTAAGGAGGGGAGAGAAAAAATGTAAATAAAACTAAGTATGATCATGAATGTAAATATGAAATTATCATTTGAAACACTAATTAGGGGATAAGACTCAATTATCATATGGGGTCCAATAATAAACATGTCCTTGAACAACAAGGGATCTCCATTTTTTGAATTTTACTCACTACTTGTAGAGTTAAAGACTAGCGTTTTTTCTTTCTTTTTTTTTATTTTACTTGATAAATGAACAAAACACACTCATTTTCATGTCACATCAAATAAAAAAATGATCATGTAGTGACATGTAAAGTGTATGATAATACATGACAATGATGTGTATTACTTGGGCTAGATTTTTTGGTGTTTTTAGACAACTCAACAAATAGGTAGTGGATGGGTCTATGTCATTGATGATCTAGAACCAAATAGTAAATTTAAGCATATAATCACCAATTGAGTTGTGGCCCATTTTTAAAAATAATAATTGAATCACTATTTAAGATCTTGAGGGGTGCAAAGTTAGCCTATGTGATAATTGAGTCATCTCTTCTAATAGGTGAACATTAAATATAAATGTAAGGTTGAGTAGATAATGCATACATAAAATATACTTATCTATGTAATTTTAACTGATGTGTTGGACAATGTTGTGAAAATATACCTCATATTTTTTATCCCCATGAAGAGAAGCTATGAGCATATAGAACCTACAAAAAGTAAGAACACCTTGAACTCAATTGGAAAGATTAAGTAAAATAATGAAGGGAAACATATCACATGTGATATAGAAAACATGAAATAAAATGTAAAATAGATAAGAATGTTAGTACATTTTGTGTTAATATGAATTAGGTCAAAAAAATATGGCATAAGAAACTAATATCCCCATGGGAGTACCCCCTCTAAGATTCTATGATTTTGCATGTGGAGATAGTGGCAAGGTCTCATAATGTAATGTCTCTTTATGCATAAAAATGACATACAAATTTATTATCTTCGATGTTGTCATGTCCTATATTTTGTAATGCCCCGCCACGCAACCCTAGAGGAAGTTTCAATTCACTATAAAAGCGTACTAATTTTTTTTTATTAAAGTGAATTAAACATACATGTTCACCTATAATTGACAACCTCCCCTAAAGCTACGTAATCAAGATTACTTAAATCCCCATTAACATACATCATCTAAATTACATTGCATTAAATAACTCAAGTAATAACATTCATTCAACATAAGTAAATACAAGATAGGAATAGAATATCCATAACGTATATCCATTACAAGATTACAACCCTCATTCCCATAATGAGTCAAAATACATAAGTATTACCATTACATAATCCACCTCATAATAACAAGAGGGGGTAAATACAACTCATTACAATTAAAAATACAACAGTGCTAAAAAGAATAACAAGATTTGCGAGTTGTCCAACTGGATGTCTCGCTTCCATGAACTGAAGAACAAGGGGGACCCAACGGTTTTGGTGCATGTTCCACCCAACCTAGTGGTACCCGAAGGCCCACCCCCCATGCTAGGAGATAGTAACAATGCAACAAGGACAAGAAATCTACTACCTCAAACCAAAGGAAGACTCATACTCACACATATTGACTCAACCAAACATATGCACAATATAAATCTAACACTAACATGGTTACATTGCTTCCAGGCATATTATAATCAAGTGTGCTAAAGAATCCATACACACAACATAAACTCAGTGTTATCCTAGATAGAGTGTCATCGCAAGGTTCGTCATGAGATCTCCTTTGGGTATTCTTCATAGGCTCCGGTGATCCTAGTGACCTCAACCAAATCCCGACCCTCATACTCACTCATGCAGAATCAACTACCTTTCATATGGACAAGATAGTTGACCTTGCCATTCCAGGCCTTCTCACACACCCCAAGTCTAAACAAGCCCTTGTGTCTGTGAGTGAGGTTAATTTATCTTGATTAATGTGAGTGCATCCTAGTCATCTAAGTACTTTACTTTAATTATCACTTATTAAAAACACTTTTGAAGGTTACTCAGTTTACCTCTTTGGGCTCCGACCCCTAACAAAAGGCACTCTTCTAATGGATAACATGCTACTCAAATCTAGACTCCAAGGGTGACTCAAGTGTTATAGAACTGAACAACACGATCTCTCCCAATTTGGAGATGACAATAAAGAATCCCACTACAACACTTGGAGGAAAACAAACTCATACAACACTACCCAAGGGAAAAACGAACATTAACTAATAAGGGAATGACCCATATTCACTGGAAGACTTTACAATTTAAAACTTAATCACCTGTTCCCATAGCAATTGACATAAGGGAAATTAATATAATTAAACACTAACAATAAAAAAATACTACATTTGGATATCTTAAATCCATATTCTGATCTAATGCTTTTCGCAAAAAATTAAACTAATAACCATTCATATTTTCATTAAATAAATAAATCCCTATTTTAAATAAATATTTAACACAAACATAATAGCAATGCATAAAAAACATTTCTTTAACCCACTGCTTAACTACTTGCATGCACTAAAGTGTCTAACAGAATATTAAAGAATATAAAAATAGTTCTTATAATATGTTTGAAATTCCAAACTACTTAACTAAACAAATAAAATATGTACTTCACACTCCTAATAAACTGCTATTTTACAATATTACCAGTCTGAAAATTAATATATTTATAATTTCAACAGACTACTAATTCCTAAAATCCAATATATTTATATTAATTATTACATAGTAACATTTAATATAAATATAACCAAACTTAATACAAATAAATTACAATAAAAGATCTTAAAAAAAATTCTAAATTAAAATCCGAAATCAAATAATCCAATAAAAATAAATAAAATAAAATAAATAAACAAAAAATAAAAAAAATAAAAAAATACGAAAAAAACAATGGCAGGACCGGACGGTACACGTCCGATGGATGGTACCACCGACACCTTCGCCGATTGTACTTACGTACATCGGTCGACACTCCTGGGGAGTCCGCACCTCCCATGGGGAGTGCGTCCCCCAAGGGGTGGGTGCACTTCCCATGGTAGGTACGCCTCCTTGGGAAGGGTGGTAGTGGGGGTTTGACCTCCCCACTTGCCATTAATACAAGCTTCTCCCCCCGCGCCCCCCCCTCCCCCCCCCCCTTTTTTTTCTAAAACCACATAAACCCAAAAAAATAAAATATCCGCCATTAATACCAGTACGGATTTCGAGAATGAAAAATTTCGACAACAGTATTTTGATAATATAATTGTTTTAACATATATGTATATATATTTTTATATATTATATGTTTATATATATATATATATACTAGAATTTCATTGACTGGTAAAATTGAGAAAAATATAAAAAAACCAGTAATATCAAAATTAATTAAATTTTCCAGAATGTCTTTCAAAATTCAAAAGATGTAAATTTAATTTCCTTCAATCTATTCTTTCAGATTTATAAATAATTTAAACAAAAGAACCTTGAATAGATCTTAATTCTGTTTAATTTTCAATGAAGGTTTTCTACGAGGGTTTGAGTTTGAAACATAGATCTGAATGATTTCAAAGGTAAAATTTTCATATTAAATCCTAAATGTTTGAAGCACAAAAAATATTAAACTTCAACAATGGATCTACGAATTTTGTTTTACTGAATAATTTCCTACAGTAAATTTAACAAATTTTCTCAAACCATTAAATTGAAAATTGAATTGAACAAACAAGTACAAAACCTGGAATCTGAAGCTACAGAAGAAGAATTTCTTTGATACAAGCCTCCTCCAAGAATTTCCTCAAACGTGCAACGAATCCAATCCCAAAATCCAAAAAAACTAATTCAAACCCTTCTTGTGCAAATTTTCCAAAAATCTTCAATGCTCTGAAAGATCAAATCCTTTTTTCCAAACTTCCCTCCCCCAAATTGAAAACATGCATTCACATAAAACCAAAAATATCTAATACAACCCTAATTCCCTTTTGCATGCAAAGTAGAGAATTAGATATTTATTTTCTTTTCTATTTTCGAAAACCCAAATTTAATTTAAAATACAATTTCAATTTCCTTTCAATTTCTCATGATCTAATTTAATTTAATTTAATCCAAACAATTTAATTTTAATTATTTAATAACTAAATTCAACCCTTTTGAGATTAAATTTAATTAATTAAATAAATTAAAATTTAATTAATTAAATAAATTAAAATTTAATTAATTAAATAAATTAAAATTTAATTAATTAAATAAATTAAAATTTAATTAATTAAATAAATTAAAATTTAATCAAATTAAATTTCATCATAAACTTTTAAACATAACATCAAAGCATAATTTTAATTTAATATTAAAATAATCACTCCTTTTTTTCCAATGCAATTATTCTAAACATTAATCTAGCAATAATGCATCTAATAGAATCAAATAACATTAAATCAAGTAAACATGACTCACTAATCAGGACTAACGACACACTAAGGCTAGGGCATAGACCTGACACATATTACCTAGCTACTATCTCCCTTTCAACTTAACCATTGGATCGACACGCTCAAACCTATGAGACCAGACGGAGTCGATGTCATGTACTTGCAACCTGAAACCAAGTAAACAACATAATACAATATATCCAACATATAATACACACCGTGAAGAAGAAATCACGGATTCGCAGGGCGCTCGCAAGCCAGTGATGCGAAACCGTCCTCTTCACCAATCCACTCATCAAAGACTGACATTACATCATAGTCAATAATCACATAATAATAATATCTCATGCTAACTCTACTAACATCATTAATCCATAATGCATGTGAAAAAATAATCAGATAACCACATCACACAATAATCATTGTCGCTCAATAGTAGCGATCAAAACACAAACAACAAGGTGTGTCCAGTATCATAGTAGCTGCAACCCAAACATAACATAAAGCAAAACAAACAAGAAGCAAAACAGAGGGGTATTACATTCTCCCCCCCAAAGACCAGGCTTACTCTTGGAAGCTTGTAAACAAGTAGGGATATAACTCCCTCATCCTAACTGCATCCCCCCAGGTGGATGAAATATCATCCTCGGGATCCCATTGAACTCCTGATCAATATCTCGTCCTCGAAGAGCAAGCGTTCTGCGCTTCGTTATGGCCACGGGCTCCAAAGCTAGCTGCCCGTCCTCTACCTGTAAAGAATTCCAATCAAGGACATGAGTAACATCTGGATGATAAGGTCGAAGAACTGAAACATGGAAAACGTCATGTATACGTGCAAGACTAGGTGGCAAAGCAAGTCAATAAGAAACTGGACCAATATTTTCGAGTATCTCGAAAGGTCCGACAAAGCGAGGCGCCAACTTAGAACCCTTTCCATATCGGATGGGACTCTTTCACAGATGCATCCGCAAGAATACTCTGTCACCGATAGAAAATTGACGATCCACTCTATGCGCATCCACATACTTCTTCTGCCTATCTTGTGCTGCTACCAGGTGCTCTCTAATCTGATCCACCTGCTGCTCCATATCCTGCAACATCTCAAGTCCCAATAACACTCTGTCCTCCAATCGATCCCAACTAAGAGGAGTACGACAAGGACGTCCATACAAGGCTTGAAAAGGTGCCATGCCAATGGAACTCTGGTAACTATTATTATAAACAAAATCCACTAGATAAAGATAATCCTCCCATCGTGTTTGCTGATCCATGACATACATGCGTAACATGTCTTCGAGGATTTGATTAACCCTCTCAGTCTGTCCATCTATCTCAGGGTGATATGTTGAATTGAAGTTCAACTGTGTCCCCATAGCATGCTGTAATGATGTCCACAAAGCTAAAGTAAACACTGGATCCCTGTTAGAAATAATCCGATGCGAAATACCAGACAACCTCACAATATCCTCCATGAACACTCTAGCAACTGATGATGCATTATAGGAAGCACACATAGGCGAGAAGTGTGCTACCTTTGTCAGCCTATCAACTGTCACTATAATAGCATCATGTCGTCACGAGGAGTTGGGTAAACCAACAATGAAGTCTAATGAGATAATATCCCACTTCCACTCAAGTACAAGGTGTGGCTGTAGAAGCCTTGCTAGATGTTGGTGTTCAACCTTCACCCGTTGACACTCCAAACATCTCGATACAAAGTCTGCAATATCTCTCTTCATCCCTAGCCAGAAATACAACTGGCGTAGATCTGCGTGCATCTTCTTCACCCTAGGATGGGCTGAATAAGGTGCACGATGAGCCTTGGTCAAAACCAAAGATCAAAGGTCACCTACTGAAGGAACATAAATACGCTTTGAATGCCTAAGTAACCCATCTGACTCAAGTAAATAACCTATAAATCTGCCCTCAAGAGGTCTACCTGCCTCAATCTCT
Organism: Sequoiadendron giganteum; assembly: GCA_007115665.2. Lineage (NCBI taxonomy): Eukaryota > Viridiplantae > Streptophyta > Pinopsida > Cupressales > Cupressaceae > Sequoiadendron > Sequoiadendron giganteum. Next base: position 386,001,173 of record CM021110.1, read on the forward strand.
GCTCTCACATCCCGGTACCAACTATCTGTTGGAAGAGTAGCAAGAATCCGACTTCGTAAATCTACCATAAGAGTCATCTCGGATATCTCATGCCTACGTCTGTTGAGTGCATCAGCTACAACATTCTCTTTTCCCTGAATATACTTCACCTCGAAGTCATACTCACAAAGGAACTCCATCCAACGCCTCTGTCTAGCGTTAAGGTTCGGCTGAGTGAAAATGTACTGCAGGTTTCTGTGATTGCTATGTAGCTCAAACTTGTGCCCGAGTAGAAAGTGTCTCCATCTAGTCAATGCATGGACTACTGCTGCTAACTCAAGGTCATGAGTGGGATAATTAAGTTCATGATCCTTAAGCTTACGCGACTCATAAGCTATCACTCGTCCTTCCTGCATCAGGACTACACCTAAGCCCTCTAAGGATACGTTTGTACAAACCACAAAGTCTCCTGTGGGATCAGGTATCACTAAAATCAATGCACTAGTCAGCTTATCCTTAAGAATCTGAAAAGCCGTCTCACACTGCTATGACCATCCAAACCTCTTCCCTTTCCTCTGAAGAGAAGTGATAGGATGACCTATCTTGGAAAAACTCTGCACAAACCTCCTATAATATCCTGCAAGCCCCATAAAACTATGGATCTCTGCCACATTCGTGGGCGCAAGCCAATCAAGAATAGCTTGAATCTTTGAAGGATCCACAGATATTCCCTCTCCTGAGATCACATGACCAGGATACTTGATCTCAGACTTAAAGAACTCGCATTTTGACAAGTTGGCGTAAAGTTGGTTTTCTCGCAAACACTGCAGAACCTGTCGCAAATGCTCCTCATGTTCCTCTACTGTCCCTGAATATATAAATATATCATCAAGGAACACAAGAACAAACCTATCAAGGTACGTGCGAAATACTCCATTCATCAAAATCATGAACATAGATGGCGCATTCGTCAACCTGAATGGTACCATAGTGTGACCATACCGCATCCAAAATGCCGTCTTATGTATATCTACGTCAAAAATACGGAGCTGATGGTATCCCAACTTAAGGTCTATCTTCAAAAAGATGGTAGCACCTTTGACTTGGTCAAACAAGTCATCAATTATGGGAAGTGGATAACGATTCTTGATCGTTACCTTGTTCAACTGTCGGTAATCAATGCACAACCGAAGTGAACCATCCTTCTTCTTCACGAAGATGACAAGTGCTCCCTAAGGAGAAACACTAGGATGAATAAATCCCTTCTCTAATAACTCCTCCAATTGCAAGCGAAGCTGTTTCAGCTCTTGAGTAGTCATGCGGTAAGGTGCTCATGAAATAAGCTCCGATCCAGGTACTAAATCAATCTTAAAATCTATATCTCTCCTCGGTGGCATCCCTGGGATGTCATCAGGAAAGACATCTGTGAACTCCTGAAGAACAAGATGACTATTAAGAGTTACCTTCTCCTCTCCATCTCCTAAACCCAAGTCCTCAACTGTAACTGCAAATAATTGACATCCACGACGAACACATCTCCTCAACTGCATAGCTAAGATGATCCTCAAAGATATCGGTCTCTGAACTCCTATAATATCCACCTCTCCACCAGATGCATTAATGCATCGAATCGACTTATGTCGACAATCAATAACTGCTCGGTGAGCCTCTAACCAATCCATACCTATGACAACATCATAGGATCCCAATGGTATAACCCGAAGATCTAAGGTAGTGAGAAGTGGTCCAATCTCCAACCTACATTTAGGTACTACAGAATGCGATGCAACCTTCGCACCAGACGCTAACTCTACCTACCACCTATCGGCTTTCCTTACGGCTCCCAGTCTGCAACGTGACACTATTGATGAAGAAATGAAGGATTCATATGCTCCTGAATCGAAAAGAATAGTAACAAGGTTACCCAATAACATACCATAAGTCTCTACCATGGTACCCTGGTGCTCTGCCTAGCGGTTATCAACCGCTGCAAACACACGATGGCCTCTGCTAGCATCTCCCACTATCGGCTTTGACGCCACTGGTCTCTGTGTAAATCCCGATGTGCCCTTATTGGGACACATCCTAGCAATATGGCCCTACTGACCACAAGAGAAGCAACCTGTGCCTCTACCATAACCTCTGCCTCCTGCTGGTGCACTAAACTGCTGTACACTGCCTCCAAAAGTGGACTGGGCGCTCTGAGCGGGTTGCTCAGTTTTGAAATGCTTCATGCACCTCCAGTTCCTACTACCCTATCCCTGCTGGAAACCTTTCCATTTCCCCTAAAACGACTGCTGCTGACTGCCCTGTACTGATACCTGCTGAGTCTTAGGAGGCGCAACTCCCTGTGTCTATCCCCCTCGAGCACTAGTCCCAGCTCCTATACCACTGCCAATACTAACACCTGTATGACCTCCCAGTGCCATAGTCAGGTTCTCCTCCACCAGCTGTGCCTTCTCCACAACTATCTCCATAGACTTGGGTTCAAAGACCCGAATACCACCACTGATACGGGCGTTTAAGCCCCTAATGAAATGCTGCACAAGCATTCCCTCATCGTCCCCTATTCCGGCAAACTGTTTAAGTTCGTAGAATCGCCTCTCATACTGATCTACCATCATGGCTAACTAATGTATGGCATGGAACTCGTCGCCTCTATGCTAATGCCAATGATCAGAGAGAAAGCGGGCTCTGAACCGCTCAAGAAAGATCTCCCAAGACACTGTACTCATGTCTATATGGAGCTTCTGCTCCTCTAGTTTCCACCAAGTGGCTGCAAATCCTCGGAGATGAATAACCGCGCACCACGCCTTGGTGTTACTATCAAATGGGTGCATGGAAAAAAATCGGTCAAGACCTATCAACCAAGTTTCAGCCTCTAGACCGGTACCTACTCCATCAAATCGAGGTGGCTGTGATCGAATCAAGTCCCTCATATAGTTTACTGCTAACATATCAGACTGAGCTGTAACTGTCCCAACCACAGGGTTAACCACAGGTACTTCCTGTCTCGAACCCAATAATGCCATAGCCTCCTTGAAGGCTCTAAGTGCAGCTTCGACCCTAGGAGGATCTAACTGTCCACCACCACCTCTTCGATCATTCTGCGAAGCCTGATGCTCCTCCTGCTCTGGTATATGTGGCACATGAGGTGGCGAGTCACGCTGAATCTCCCCTTGACCGCCTACTCGACCATGTCCACATCCTCTCCCTCGTCCGTGTCTAGGAGGCATACTCCTACACAGACACAAAAGGGTATTAGACAAGGCACTCTTAAAAAACCTATGCAACTAAGCTTAATGGGTACATCATAATCTCAGAGCACCTAGTGTTTAAACCTTGGCTCTAATACCATGTGTAATGCCCCGCCACGCAACCCTAGAGGAAGTTTCAATTCACTATAAAAACGTACTAATTTTTTTTTATTAAAATGAATTAAACATACATGTTCACCTATAATTGACAACCTCCCCTAACGCTATGTAATCGAGATTACTTAAATCTCCATTAATATACATCATCTAAATTACATTGCATTAAATAACTCAAGTAATAACATTCATTCAACATAAGTAAATACGAGATAGGAATAGAATATCCATAACTTATATCCATTACATAAATCCATTACAAGATTACAACCCTCATTCCCATAATGAGTCAAAATACATAAGTATTACCATTACATAATCCACCTCATAATAGCAAGAGGGGGTAAATACAACTCATTACAATTAAAAATACAACAGTGCTAAAAAAAATAACAAGATCTGCGAGTTGTCCAACTGGATGTCTCGCCTCCATGAACTAAAGAACAAGGGGGACCCAACGGTTTTGGTGCATGTTCCACCCAACCTAGTGGTACCCGAAGGCCCACACCCCATGCTAGGAGATAGTAACAATGCAACAAGGACAAGAGATCTACTACCTCTAACCAAAGGCAAACTCATACTGACTCAAACAAACATATGCACAATATAAATCTAACACTAACATGGTTACATTTCTTCCAGATATATTATAATCAAGTGTGCTAAAGAATCCGTACACAAAACATAAACTCAGTGTTATCCTAGATAGAGTGTCATCACAAGGTTCGTCATGAGATCTCCTCTGGGTATTCTTATTAGGCTCCGGTGATCTTGGTGACCTCAACTGAATCCCAGCCCTCATACTCACTCATGCAGAATCAACTACCTTTCGTATGGACAAGATAGTTGACCTTGCCATTCTAGGCCTTCTCACTCACCCCAAGTCTAAACAAGCCCTTGTGTCTGTGAGTGAGGTTAATTTATCTTGATTAATGCAAGTGCATCCTAATCATCTAAGTACTTTACTTTAATTATCACTTATTAGAAACACTTTTCAAGGTTACCCGGTTTACCTCTTTGGGTTCTGACCCCTAACAAAAGCCACTCTTCTAATGGATAACATGCTACTCAAATCTAGACTCCAAGGGTGACTCAAGTGTTATAGAACTGAACAACATGATCTCTCCTAATCTAGGAGACGACAATAAAGAATCCCACTCCAACACTTGGAGGAAAACAAACTCATACAACACTACCCAAGGGAAAAATGAACATTAACTAATAAGGGAATGACCCATATTCACTGGAAGACTTTACAATTTAAAACTTAATCACCCATTCCCATAGCAATCAACATAAGGGAAATTAATATAATTAAACACTAACAATAAAAATACTACATTTGGATATCTTAAATCCATATTCTAATCTAATGCTTTTCGTAGAAAATTAAACTAATAACCATTCATATTTTCATTAAATAAATAAATCCCTATTTTAAATAAATATTTAACACAAACATAATAGCAATGCATAAAAAGCATTTCTTTAACCCACTGCTTAACTACTTGCATGCACTAAAGTGTCTAACAGAATATTAAAGAATATAAAAATAGTTCTTATAATATGTTTGAAATTCCAAACTACTTAACTAAACAAATAAAATATGTACTTCACACTCCTAATAAACCTCTGTTTTACAATATTACCAGTCTGAAAATTAATATATTTATAATTTCAACAGACTACTAATTCCTAAAATCCAATATATTTATATTAATTATTACATAGTAACATTTAATATAAATATAACCAAACTTAATACAAATAAATTACAATAAAAGATCTTACAAAAAATTCTAAACCTATTAGCAAAGTTTATGGGATATATATGTCTAGACCTATCACTTTTAGATCTATCAAGACCTATCAACTAGCTTGGAAAGAGGTAAGGTGATTATTTGTTTGTCTATAAGTTATTCTTACATTAGTAGGAATTACCAATTTAATGAATTTTGTAAACATGTTTGATTTAAAATTAACTTTATCATAAGAAGTAATGATATTTTTGACATGATGTGTAGTCTCATGTTGGATAGTGTGATGCATCTGTAGGGGATAAAATAATACACATTTATTATTCTCCCCAAGAGATTATGCATGATGTTCCATATGCTCTTCATTATGGGAAGATAAAGATATTATATCTTTTGAAATTAGAGATGCATCCGTAAGACTTCCTAATGAGTGACCACTAGATGTTGATAGATATATGTTACTATATACACATAATATAGGATGATAATTAAAGTATTCAATCACATCACAAGAAAGATAAATAAATAGACTACAAGAAGTATGAGAATAATTCCTTGAAGGATTTGGAGTTGGAAAGTATATATTTCACATGGTTGGATCAACAAGTTTTCATTTCCTTAATTTGGGTCAGATTGGACCACACCCTTTTTTATCCACACTATTAAAATTCCTATTTCTACTATTTGGCTACCTTATCTACGATTGTATTAGATAATTCCTTGATTGTTATCTATGTTGAAAAAATGTGAAAACAAAAAGGTTTTCCTTTTCAATTCAAGAAAATGTGGACTCAACACCCTCATCTAGCTAATAAAATTGTTAATTGTTGAAACATAAAATTGGAAGGATTGGCTATATACTGGATTATTAAGAAGTTCAATAATGTTAATATTAATGTTATAATATGGAATTATAATTTATTTAGAATTTTTTTTAAAAAAAATTCTAAAGTTATGGCCAGACTGGATGATTTAAAGAAGGATATCTAGATTCTAGGAATGAGAAATAGGAGACGAGGATGAAAGAAAAAGGTCTTTTATGTGAGATCCATTCCTTAATTTCTAAAGAAGAAGACTTTTGGAGGTAGAGATATAGAGTAATTTGGCTAAAGGATGAGAACAAAAATAGTAGGATTTTTCATCTCACCACTTTGAAACACTCCAATTCAAATGAAGCCTCAATAAGGACAAAGCTACACATATTTTAACCATCTCCTTTCTAATTTAGCATTTTTTTATGCTACAATTCATAGTGTTATCCTGAAGCTTATTTTCCCTTTGTTGTTGTTGATGAGAAATATAATATGGAACTAATTAAACATGTTTTGAAGGAATAAGTGCTTATTTTCTTTCTCTTTTGAAGGAAGTAAGACCCTTGAACCTAATAGGTTTCCTCACTTATTATGTCAAATGTATTTGGATATTGTTGATGATGACTTGGTGGTTGCATCTAGGGTTTTCTGTAGGACTAGTGGTTTACTTAAGGATTTGAACACTAATTGTTTGGTTCTTATCCCAAAAAAGGTTAGGGCTACGGCCTTCTCATATTTTTATTGAATCAACCTTTCAACTCAATGTATAATATTTTTACAATTTTTTTATCTTTGATATTGCAACTAATTCTTCTAAAGCTAATCTCTCTACAATAGAGTGGTTTTGACCATGGTAGGTAGAGTTTTTAATTCATCATCACATTCATGATTTTTTCCACTTTATAGATATCATTAAATAAAAAGGTGAGGTTTTTTATGAAGTTATATTTTGAAGGCTTACAACCATGTGTTTCATGGGAGTTTCTCTTTAAAATCCTATAAAAAATTTGATTTGGGAAAAAGTTCTTGATAATTATTATGGAATTCAATCTCCCTTCTATATTCTTTAAAGGATCTAGAGGGATCCATCAAGGAGACCCTATTTCTCCCCTCTTGTTTATTATTCTGGTGGAAGCTTTGAGAAGAAGTCTTTTAGCATGTGGTTTTTGAGGATAGGCTAAGAGTTTTCAAACCCACTTCTATTAGTGACCCCATTTTGCATTAGTAGTTTGTGGATGATACTATAGTGGAAGTTTGTGAATCCTCAATCATGGAAGCAAAGGAGCTAAAAAAAACCTTATCCAAATATGAGAATTCCATGAGTTAGAACATTAGCCTTCCTAAAAGTATCATCTTTCTTTTCCATGTACTCCTCTTGCAAGACAACTAAATGTTACAAAAGTAGAGGATGCTAAATTGAATCTCTCCCATCCTCCTATCTTGGGATTCTAATCTTCAAGGGCCCTATCCCTATTGTTTTTGGAATGGCTTGTTGGATAGATTTCAACACAAACTTGCAAGATGGAAAATCTCTCTCTTAAGTCTTGAGCTAGAAAGATTTAAATTAATAATGCTACACTTTGAAATCTCCTCGCTTGCAACATGATTTTTTTATGCATGCCTATGAATTTGGTTGATAAGGTGGATTTTTTTTTGAAAATATTCCTTTGATCTAGAACATAAGATAAAAAATGTATTCCTTTTTTAGATTGGGAGCTTTCCTATAAACCTAAAAGTAAAGGAGCGATGGAATTAAGGTGGCTTAAATATCATAATCTAGATCTTAGTTTAAAAACTACATGGAGTATCCCAAATGAAGTGGAGTGGACAATTATTACCTCTAAGAAATACTTGGGAGGAAGGAGTTGTGATATATTCTATTGAGTTTACAGACCTTCTCTAAGGCTCTATCATTTAGAAAAGCATGGTTACCAACAAATTTATCATTAATAAAGGAATAAAATATAAACTTGGTGATGTAAGAATTATAATTTTTTGGGAGGAAAATTGGATTTTGAAGTCTCCTTTAAAATAAATAGAGTGGGTTTCTCCCAGAACTAAGGTATGCAAGACAAATTTTGGGATTAAGTTTTTAACTATATCAAAAAGGTGAATGGTATAAATTCTTGGAAGAACATGACTTCTACATCAACCTTCTTTGTGGGAGCTCTTTCTAAATTGGATACTTTACTGGATGCCTTTTATTTCCTCGTCAACCCAATAATTGGTTTGGATTGCCACTCCTATACAATTATTTATTAACATTGCTTCTAGCTTTTCAATTTTAGTTGATCAAGGTCCCTCTTATTTTTGGTCTATGTTATGGAAACCTCATTTTGTTCTAAAGATTAATTTTTTTATACGATTGGCCACCTAGAATAATATTCTCACTATTGAAAATTTGGTCAAAAGAGGCTTTATTATTCACAATAGTTGTATTTTATGTTAAGGATATAATAGAGGAATTAGTCCAATTTTTTTGCTAAAATACCCTTTTTCTTGGTTGGTGTGGGGAATGATTTTTTTCCTCTTCAAACTGACTTAGTATTTTTCCAATGATATTAAGGGGTTGTTTGAACATAATATTTCACCTTTTTATAACCTACCCTTAAAACTCTTATGGAGTGTAGCTTTACCTCATACTACTTGGGGCTTTGGAAGGAATAGAATAATAGAATATTGCATGAGAAGAAATATCCAATGGCTAAGGTATTGAATAAAATAAGCTTGTCCATAAAGGAAATTTTCCTTGTGGCTATTAAGGAAAATTATCTTCTTCCCCTACAATAAGGGTCTCAAAGGAGGAGTTGCAGGTGGCTTGATGTATGAAGTTATTTTTTGATATAACTCCTTTTAAGGGATTCAAAACATAGAGGTACAATATAAAATGGTCCCTTCCTCCTAAAACTAGTTCAATTTGAATTTTGATGGGTAATCTAAAGGGAATACGGGTCATGCTAATGGAGGTGGAGTCTTAAGAGATGATAAAGGTAATATATTAGCAGCACATGTGCAACCAATATTGATACTCAAATTTTAACCATTTCACTAAAGCTATTGTAGTGCACCAATCCCTTAAAATGGACCAACATCTTGAGAACCATTATCTAATCCTAGAAGGGGATTCATTGAATATAATAAATTTCTTGAGAAGAAAGGCTAAAGTGAGCTAGACAACTAAAAGTGTGATCAAGGAATCTCTAGATATTCAATTGATATTCATACCTATCAAGAGGCAAACGAAGCTATTGAGTAATAAGAAATTTGGGGTCAATCATGAGAATGATTTGAAATGGAGGAGTAATTTGATACTTCTCCATCAAAGGTGACTATGATTATCAATAATTAAACATCCACCCTTTTGGTTGAACAAGTTTCTTATTATGGTTCTCATTATGTGAATTCGTTTCAATCCAAGTTGCATCCTATACTTGACATCTATCACTTTATTCCAAGAAAAAATCTCATTGTTGTCTCTCATTTTCAATAGGGTTGACAAGAACACTGTAGAGATTTGGTGATTGTGGCACTATAAAAATGGGGGGTGAAAGGAACATAATTGAACCTCTATGATGTAGTATCTTTAGGTGGAATCCTAATGTTTGGATAATTATAGATAATGGAGGTGTAATGACATTCCTTGAGAAGATTAATGGGTATAACACCCCTTTAGATATTGAATTTATCAAGTTAGGAGAAAAAGAGAACTTAATGATAGAGGGACTAGATTTCATGGTGACTTAGGAGCTTATCATAGAGGTGAATAGGCTTTAAAATATAAGCACCAAAATTTTCAAAGACAAAAGAATATGGGAGGACATCATTTTTATCTTACTCAAACCAAGAGAAGAGCTAAAGAAGTTTCAGTCCAAGCATGCAAGAAGTTCCCTAAAACCTCCCTAAGATGAGGTGGAATTATTTTTAATAAGGTATGTCACTTTAGAGGGGAGGTTTAAGTCCCTCTAATCTTATCACTTTGTGTTACTTAACCATTTACATCCTAAGAGAATGGTCTCATTCCCCTTTATCTACTCTCCTTTATGGAAAAATCAATTAATGAATGCAAAATGGCTCTTGGGATGATTCCTTTATAAGTTAGGGGTTGATTGTTCTCACTATTAACTCTATTAGATTAAGGAACCATCTAATCCCCCATCATGTTCATTAGAAAATACATATTAAAGTGAAAAGGGTGGTATATTACATTGATTCTAGTTCTAAAAATCCTAATGACAACTCTTTAACCCTAAAAAATTCATGGGAGGATAGTGAGAGCGAGAGAATGCCATATTTAGAGACCAATATCTCCTTTTCTATGGAGAATAAATTGAATCTAATGAGAGAATAAATGTGGAGGATTATTTTAAAGGTTATGGGATTGGTAAACTTATTCCACAAATAGAGAACCAAGAAGATGGGTTGTGTAAGTGTCGTGGTTTCTTTCATATAAAGAAGGTTTCAGTATAACAAAGAGTGCAATATATAGGCATGCAATAATTAGCAAGCCAATCACTATGGATCTACATGGAATCAAAAATGCAATCACTATGGATCTATATAGAATCAAATTAGTAATTATAACAATTATTAGAATCATATGAGTAATAACTATTTGTGGTTGAAAATAAGGACTTACTATGATGAGGAATTAAATCAAACAAGTGTACTTAAATGTGAATCAAGGATGGGATGTAGGTATCATCAAGCTAAAACCACTCCAAAGATCACCTATGGATGGTGCGATGATAGTACATGTTGTTAAATGTGTAATGACTTGTAATGGTCTTACTATTTGGATTCTTCTCATGGTTTAGGGATGAAGTTTTCAAAGAAATATGCCATGTTATGTACCTAGGGATCATATGATACAATAATATATTTAGGTGGATGGAGATGTTGACATGTGGCAAACATCTCTAAGGAAATTATACTAGGTCATGTGAACAACTTACATAATTAATTACATTAGGTAATGAGCAAACCTGCATTGGGATTAGTGGTATACCCGGGGTGATTATCATTGTAAGGATATGGAAGAGTATGTTATGTATTTGCGATCTCTTGGAGATGTAGCATGGGGTGACCTCTTCCATAAGGAGTATTACATGATCTATTACCATATCTCGATAGTTTATTCCATTTCTACAAATATTATATATTAAGGCATCTTTGCCCACAAGCATCTTGTGATGTGGTGATATCTCTTTTTTTATCTTGTTTCAATTATTATATGTGTGGATTCTACCTTTATAAGTGATGTAATGTTACAACAAACTTGTATATAAACTAGCAATCATTATTCAAAACTAGATCAAAGAGCTAAAATGATTAAGATCAAAGAATTTGAGATCATGAGATGCAAACATGTTGCCATGATCTAGTATAGTTAGTGTGGTTCTTTCCTTATGGTGATTATATCATCTAATTAAATAGATCTATAGGAAAAAAGTGTTCACCTAGTATATATTTGAGTAAGGGAAACAACCTACTATTAAGGAGTATCATTTTGTTGTGCTAGGGTTTAAGTATGCAACTTCCTTAACCATTATTCAAGTCCATAGGATTAGAGTCAACATTAGTAAAGAGAGACAAAGTGTGGTAATGGATTTTGATGTGAGTAGTGGTAGTAGATGTTATTGGTCAAATAATTGCAAAATATTGTTGAAGACTAATGTAAGCAAGTGAATGATTGTTTTTCAAGATGTCTTTGAATAAATTGCTTTGATAATGAATGTTGATTGTTACTATTGTTTAATGCAAGTAGGTAAGAATTAATGACTAATTTTACAAAAGGAGAAGGTTACTTGTTCTTTTTTATACTTTTTGAGTGATATCTAATAATAATAATTAAAGTGCCTATATATACAACCTTAGACAGATAATACAAAGTATTTTTGGTGCCTACACTAATATGTAATGTGGCTATATCCCAAGACTATTGACTTTAGAAAGTGGAAATTTAATTTCCATAGGGGGAGGAAGATCATACATGTGATTGTCTACATGGCATAATTGTAAGTATAATTCAATTCAAGATAGAAAAATGACTAAGAATTGAGTCAAGAAAAATCTAAACCAAAACATATTGCATGTGAGAGTAGAATATAAACTTGGGACTAATGAACACACTAAAAATATACTAAAATCATATATCAAAAACGTCAATTAAAAAAAAACACGAGATGTGTTCTTTACACTTTTAATTTTTCTTTCAATTTATTAATCATTTATATAAACAATGTATTTTCATGTTAATACTAAAAATTTGATGCAATTATTTCTAAAAACCCCTTTTCATAAATTTCAAATCCCCATTATGGAGTGTCCTCTCTTAATAGATTAGTCATGTGTTGTGTTATAAACTAATCAAGCCATTGATCACGACAATATCTACCCAAACATTATGATGCACATTTGATCATATTTGTTAATTAGTTGAAAATAAAAAAATATGTTATATATATATTTTTTGGAGTGATTAATAATACAATCAAATTTGTATTCTGATGTCTAGATAGACAATACGATTAATGAGACCAACAATCTCCATTGATAGAACATAATGAATGAATGAATGAATGAATGAAGGGATTTTAATGACGTCTACATGACCAAGCGGTCTAAGGGACCTAGAAGACCAATGCTAACAGCTTGCCAAACTTTTAGCCTTCATAATAGAAGGGTCGATGACGACCCTTCTATTATGAATCTTGACCAAATAGTTTGCCGTCTTGTGAAGCCTTGCCTTACTTCCTCAAATAGTTCATTGAGATTACTCACTTCAAAATAGTTGACGACCCTTCTATTATGAATTTTGACCAAATAGTTTGCCTGTCTTGTGAAGCCTTGCTTTACTTCCTCAAATAGCTCATTCAGATTACTCACTTCAAAATAGCTCATTCAAATGAATCCTATAAGACACTTTTTGCTTTATGACTGGAGTAGTGGGGTGAAGTGTGAACAGGAGCAGCAGTGGACGGAAATGGGAACTCGGGTGACGTGTGAACATAGCTCAATTTTCTTAGCACGCCTATCTATTTCTCCACTCCAACTACATCGACTGGACCACAACCCATAAGCGGAGGTTTTAGTGGAAGACTTTCGTAAAGCCTTTGCGCTGAATACGGCATGCTGATTATCTACTAAAAGAGTTCTATCAGACCTTTTTAGCTTTCACAACACGTTTGTTTGGTCTGTTTTATCAGATCTTTTTAGCTTCCACAACACGTTGGTTTGATGTGTTTTTTATCAGATCTTTTTAGAGGTTAAAAAGGTTGTGATGTTTTATCAGAATCTTGTCCATCTGTACCAAAGAAAAAACCAAAACAGAGTTGATACAGTGAGATAGAGTTGTAGTTTAATTGGTCAATAATTTTTTATAGATGATAAAAATAAATTTTTGAACGATTTTGATAGAATAGATCTTTTAAGATATGACAATATGAATTTATTGTTGTAATCGATTATTTAAAAAGTATCAAAATTTCTTAGATATTTATTCAACTTATTATAATCGACAATTTAAACCTACTATTGTAATCGACTATTTAAAAAATATCAAGATCTCGTAGATACTTACTCAACATATTATAATGGACAAGTTAAAAAATACTTAAAATTTTAATATAAATAAATATTTTCTTAGCATATCATAATTATTCTTGAAGTACAGGATACGCCCAAAAATTAAAAAAACTCATAATTAATTCCAAAAACACTACACTATGTTAAATAGAATTACAAATATATATAATATACATACGTATCTGGAAGACCTGAGCTGGCGTCAGAATTTGGTTTGCACCAAACTGTGGGTGGCAATTTTTTTCTGTTTGATTTGGTCAAAGCTATGAAATATGTCTCCTTAGTATTATTATTTCCAGTTGGACAACCCCGTTTTTCGCCGGTCAAACCTCATTGCTTGACTGCACGTGGCGGCTGAGTTGGACTTTTGCGCGACATGTGTTACCCCCTTTCAAACCTTCGCGAAGCAAAACAAAATGCCGACAGATATACCTGGGTCCACGTGGCCGCCAGCACAGAGCCGACCGTACGGACAAGTTGACATTTTTTATGTCTTTCCTAACGTGGCAGGGCAATAGCTGCCGTAGACGTAACGTTGTTACGGCCGGAACTAGACAAAGGCGAAAATACGAGGAAAAGGGCGGAGCGTATGAAATTGCTATAAAGGCTTAGGGAGTGGGAAGAACGATTCAAAGCCAACGCTGGTTCGAATCTCGGCACTCGCGAGAAGATATATTCGCCACTACCAGAAGATATATTTTAATTGTGTATATGGGAGCGGAGAACAGTAACAGGCTTGCCGTGGGCAGGTCGTCGAACAAAATAACGAAGAAGACGCCCGCCATGGCCAGGCCAGCTCCAAAGCTTTATAACATACATCCATCTGGATTTCGTGACCTAGTTCAGGAGCTCACCGGCAACAGTTTCGAGCCCGAGATCTTGCAGATAGCGCCACCTTTGCCGCCTCCGGCGGCTAATTTAAACGGCCGTTTGCAGAAATTCGCGCCACCGCCTCTGAACTCAGACACTACCTGTGCTTTTCCTTCTCTGGCTTCGCCATTAAAGCTCGATTTGTTAACGCCGTCGCCTTTGCGTGGAATGTTCTCGCCTTTAACGGCGTTTACGCCGATGGAATGGACATGGTTGGAGGAAAGATCGCCTGCGAGCCTGGAGTACAGAGAGCTGGCGGCGAGCCTTATTCAGAAGGCAGAGGAAGAGCCTGTGCCGACTGCTCTTTCGCCTACAGCGTTTCGCCAGGACTCGAATGCGAGACCTCCTGTTAGTTCCAACAACGGCTGGGGTTCGCCTGTGTCGTCCTCGTATTTTCTCTACAGTCCGAGGTGTGGGAATTTGTCGCCGACGTTTGGGCTTCCCAGCCCGGGGAGCTTTGCGGGGTTCGACCTCGAGACCATTTAGGATTAAGAACAGAAAAGGTTGATAACAGGAAGCATGAAAATACGGTACATGTGTCAAGAATTTTTTAACATGTAAATTTGACATGTATACGGAGGGGTTTGAGGCATATCAGGATGCCTTTAACTGCTTGCTAACTGTTTATATTTATATTTATATTTTTTTTTATGTCATGAAAGCTTTGGCTGGTAAAAGGGGTTAATTTATTTGGTTTTTTTTTCGATGGAAGGTTTCATGTCAAACCTAGATCGTTTTGGCTTTCAAATATTGGAGCAAAGTTTAAGCCAATATTTTTTCCCATCCCATCAAAGTTTAAGTTGATATCTATTTTTATTCCACCAAAGTTTCTGCTGAGGTGATTTAAATCTTGGTGGATGGTGTAATCAAGAACATACAATTATCCTCACCAATTGTTACAATCCTTTAGTAATTTATTGTTTTTGAAGTTATTGAGAAAGAAGAATAAAATCTTTTGTTCAAAATAAGATCGATTTTACTATTTTTATAAGTTTGTTATCAATGGTGAAGTTTTTTTTAATATCTTAAAAATTAGGATGGTTTGTTAGCGCTTTGAAACAATCATGGATAGCAATTTGATCTTTTATGGAAAAGTTTATATCATAGATAAAAAGATATATTAATAATTAACCATGAGCATGGCCTAAGTTTGATAGTGGATCCTTCATGTAATCAATTTTTTGATGATGGTTATTTATTTGAAATTGTCCTTCACATACTAGAACAATCTTATGAGAATTGTGATGGCTTTTTGAATTTTGTCCTTTCATATAATACATTCTTCTTAAAATTTTGATTGTATTTTACAACAAAAAATCATAATTCATAACTGTAGCCATATAGTCATCACCATTAGCTCCCAATTATGAAGATTCTAACATGGAATAATTATGCCTTTATGTGGAGGAAGGGTATGTGTCTAAGTTGAGCATTAGCTAGTATTTAAGATATAATCTTTTTCATGAAAAGATCTTTGCTTGGATTGTCTTAAAATGTTATAACATACTGATAAGTGGCATACTCTTGTATTTCATTGGCTCCTGGGCCAATTCTTGTTTATTTTTTAAGAGAATCAATTGGTTGTTAGAGTGTCAACAATAAGCTTAAGTGGTCATAAATTCATATGGTTCCTATTATTACAACATACTCCTATCACTTCCTTTTGTGGATTTGGCTAGTGCTTTCATAAAATTTTTTCATTATAATATTGAACCTATGAAACATTTTGTTTTCCTATACAACACAAGTAAGAAGAAAAAGAGTTGACTAAAGATGGTAATGCGCAATTTCAAGCATTAGTTACTAACATGAGATATACCATAGAAGATGATGAACTTTGGTTTAATTCTACTATTTAAACTGCATGTGGCTTTCATGCCTCATCATTCATGCATGTGCCACTATATATAATGTGAGCATGCTTTATTGAATGACTCTCTTTTATATTGTTGTATTTTTAAAGTTCATTGTCACATTGGCGTAACAAGGGCAAGGAGGATATACCTAATGATAAACATCATTTAGAGATCAAACCAAATAAATTTAAATAACTCACTACATTGAAGGAGCCTCTACAAATGATATTAGAACAATATTTTAGATACAATCACATTACCTTGTCTCTTATAAAATCAATGGATAGTTTTCTAGGCTCACATCATACAAAATTAAGTACTTGTGTTCATATCATCACATGCATGGAAATTCTATAGATAGATGCATTGTATATGACCATAAAATTCAAGATCTTATAGACAAAGAGAAGATAAACATTGAGCATACCCATGAGCACACCCCTCACTATATAAGGTCAATCATATGGGATTAAATGATAAGGATTCTTTTAACATTAGTCAATAGATTAGTCTTTTAATACAAAAGAGAAGATCTATTAACAATAGCTTGGTTGCTTCTTTCAAAGCATGTACACTACACACCTCTATTCATAGAGATACACTTCATGATGACATGAATAGTCTCATGGGTGCATTGATTATAATAATAGATGTTTAGAGTATACTATAGATATATCTTGTGGGAATGAATTATGTTATCATCTATCCTCACCTATTCTCTTTAACATTTAGTGATTTCCCCCCCTTATGCCTTTATGTTGCTTTCATGTTCCTAGTTAGCATTTGGATGACACAAAAAAAACCCTTTGTGGTTCATGTTGACATGAGTAAATTTAAATATGTGTGATGGTGAAAAAGTGTTACTTCCTCCTTTTATTTCTTTACACTTTAATATCTCTTGTTTGTGGCATTTTTGTTGTGCACCTATCATTGTTTCACCTTCTATATATTATACCTTATGCTTTATTTTTTCCACCTTGCGAAATCTTTCCTATATAAATTTTATGTTTCTAGCACCTATGCACTCTTATATGTCATGTTTAGCTCCTATGTCTACCTACATTTCCTTATTAAATTTTATTACCACATACATGCTTAGTTTAACTTTTATTATTGTTAATGTTTTGTAATCCCACTTAGGGTGTTCACTTATATCTTATTACACATGTTTTCATGATCTATTTTATACATTTGTGATGCCTTCTATATGTCATGAACCACATTTAGTTATCCTATTCTTATCATGTCTACCAACTTATGACTCCATGATTGTCACTTTATATTTATGATCAAGTCATGCCTATACTTGCATTCTTATGCAATTGGGCTTTATGATCTCTTATTATGTTTAATCTAATGATTATATATTTTACACCCTTGTCATGACCTTATCTTATACATGTTGATATTCTTACGATCCTTATATTTTCTTTAGAGTCATCTTAATCTTATCATCTTGCCTATATTATGGGCAACCATCTTTACATGTATGTTTTCACACCCATTTTATATTTATCTATGATCAATACACTTATCTTTTGATTCAATTATCTAGTTGATATGCTTTTATGATCTTTATCTTCCCTTTAGGTCCATTCTTAATGATTTTCTACATTGGGGGAAATCTTATGGGTTATGCTTATCTTCAATTTATGATCTTACACATGATTACTAGAAGATGATACATTTTTGCATGCTATATATGCTTACATCTTATTCAATTACCTTATTTTTAACATTACCATTATTGAACATATCATTTTTATTATCCTCAAATTCCTTGCATCCATTGGATGCAACCAATTATAGGGGGAATATATTATCACTAATGATTTTTATGGATGAGATTTAAATAACATCTTGTTCTAGACATAAACTTGTCACTCTATGCAAAGAAACTTCATCACATCACACATACACACATACACACATCAATGAAGATCCATTACATCACATGCTTGCATCATGTGGAGATATATTACATGCTCACATCATTAAAAGATCTATCTTTTTGGTATCACATATATAGATTCATTTTGTTGCATTCTTGCATTGCACAAACAATTATCATGATTACCACATCTTGTAGGGATTGATCACTATGCTATTGAACATGAATATTTTTTATCACATTTCCAACAACATGAGAATACTTATTTCATTTCCACACCATGTGGAGTTTATCACATGGCCACAACATATTGTAATGCTACCTTGTGTGGAGCATTTTATTTCACTTTTCATATAGGAAAACAATTATATCCCTTCTCTCTACTTTTTTTTGTAGATAACTTTGAAAGAACTTCTAGATAATTAGTATTTTAATTATGAGGTAGGATCTACTTATCACATTGATTTTTTTTTTATATGTTTCAATAGATCACTCATACCAAGGAGAATACAAGATGAGTTATTGTATCCTTTTCCAAAGATGATATCCTTTATGAGTGTTTATATATTTACTTTTCATGTTGCTTAAGATTGTCCAAGTACTTCGAAATCCATGCTTGTGTTATATTCACATGCAAATCAAAGTGGGATCAAAACATTATGGTGAGATTAACATACTCATGTCATTTCCCATTTAGTTTTATACTCAGACTCATGCTCTTGTTAGATTCACATGCACATCCCATTTAGTTTTGTACCCACCTTGGTGGAATGTCCTAATGCAATAACATATCAATAGGTGGCATACTATTACACTTGGTTTGGCTTGTGACTCAAATCATATCCTTTTTTTTCATCCCTATTTAGACTAATTTTAACACATTCACCATATATCCATGCTCATTTACCCTTATTTACCCAATTTATGTGCATTTACCATTTACTCATCATTATTGGACCTTCATTTTCACTTTAATTCCATACATTTTCTCCCCGCCTTAAACTAATCATTTTTTCTCTAGATTTTATTTTTAAGTGGCTCAAGATTGGCTTGGTTCAATATCGAGGGGTGCAATAATACATCAAATCTAAAATCAAAATATTCAAATATTCAAATTTAAGTTTCCTACTACATTTACTAACCATTATGAGTTGATTTAACACATTTTTGTGATACATGTTCCTATGTTGTGGTATTTAAAGACATTTAATATAATAAAGAATTTAATATGTGAGAAAAAGAGAAAATTGTTAAAGAACTCTTCAATTTCTAAAGGGATTGATAAAGAATCAAATTTCACACCAACATCATGTAATCCATCTACATATCAAAGTATATTAATTTTTATGTCACTCATCATTGTTAATATCACCTTCCAAGGGGTTTGACCTAGGAGAGCCCATTCACCTATCAAGATAGCAAGGTCCCCAACAAAGCCTATGTACATAGTCACCTTGATAAATTTAGATATTCAGAGGATTTAAAGGATAACATTTTTAGGCACATATTTAGTCAATTCAATCCCATGTAACATAGATCAATTGTATTTGAGATCATATTTGTGCAATCAAGATCAAATTTGTGACAATAGATTGGATTTCATCATTTTATGTGCTAGCTAAGATCTTAAGATAGTGATCACATGGTGTCAATAAATTATCTAATAGTGTAAAACTGACTCCACACAACTTTAGCACAATTCTTCCATCATCAATTTGGGAGTTAATTGTCCCTATCCATCATATTTAATTTTCATGTATTTATTGGAATTATTTGTTCCACAAATGAAAAAATTTCGGATCAATTTTTTGTCAAATTTGAAGAGAATTTCTCAAACATTTGGTCCAAAAGAGTGGAATGAAGAGCATTGTGCTTAAGGAGGCTCTTGAAAGGTATCAAAATTTTAATAAATTGTGCGATCAAACCAAATCTGAGATTCAAATTGGTATTTGGTCTAATTCATTATGAGTTATTAAAATAAAATAATGTTGAACTTCTAAAAGAATTATTAGAAGATGATTAAGGAAGAATTGTTCAACAAAGATGTTTTCAAGCTAGAAGCCATGAATAAATTAAATAGTATTTCCTCTACATTGGCTAAATGCGACAAAGGTCTCCTTAATATTTTAAGGCAAAGAGATAAACAAGATATTTCAAGGAAATGTTTGAATACCTCTCAAATACTATCATTCCTAAAAATAAAATAGTATCTCCAACTATTCATCAATCTAGAATCTACAAGTTATAATCATTCTAGCAACGACAACAACTGCATCAAATCATAGCACCAAAAGGTCAAGTTTCTCATAGAGATAAATATTTTATGTCCTCTTAATGAAATCCATAAAAGTTATCCTATTAACTTTTAAATTCTATTTTTCTTGTTTTACTTTTTCAAAATATAACTTAAGTCACTATTATGAATTTAAAAAAGTAAAATATAAATAGAATTATTACCTAAAAAAGAGTGTAAAAGGAAGTGTTTATGAGGTATTTACAAGTTCATTTAAATTGTAAAAGAATTGCTGACATGGTAAACAATGTTTAGCACTAAAGAAAGACAAAAAAGAAATTGTGTGCTTTTCAAAGAGATTAATTCAATAAATATGATAGACTTTTGTGCTTTCATTATGTCTATTTCATCTCATTAATTTCTTGTTTTTTTCTTTCTATAAATTTTCAATATTGAATTTTAATTTCTTAAACTTATTTGAAGAAAATGATAATATAACTCAAATAGATGTTTGTTAGGTTGTTCTCTTTTTTCTTTTCAAAATTCTTCTTTTTCAAAAAAACTCATCATTTTTTCTATCAATTTTTTTTTCTAACATACAAACCCCAAAACAAATAATTTTGATTGTAAATATTGCACAAAATTTTAAATTTGTGTTCCTACTTTCAATAAAGGCAACCTTGACTACAAATAAAGGAGGGACTTCGTGTCATCATATTGATGACTTGAGCCTAAAGACTTTGTCTTTGACAAAATTTCCATCCAACAAGAGTTCAAATTTATATATGGAAATATGTGTAATTATGGGAAACGTCTATGCAACCTTCAAAATGTACATTTGACCGTATTTATTAATTAATTAAAAAAATAAAAATCCTCTAGAAATTGAATAAACAATAATATGGTTATAAGATTGGAATCCGTGGAAGCATAGTGAGCACCTAAAATAAAATAATATTTTTAAAAAGACAAGAAAAATAACAAAAGTTGTACCTACTTCAAACTTTAGCTATTGAATCACGTGTTTTTATTTACATTCAAAACTACAAATTTTCTCCACAAAGCTAAAGTATCTAATGAATTCTTAAACTTGTTAATGTATGCAACTAGAATATGTTTTGATTACTATAAAATAAAATTTGAGCTCATGCATTTTGTACTGATTTTAGCTATATTAAATTAAAGCACCATGACTGTTTCAAGTCAACATAAGAAACCCTAAAATTGTTGTTTTAAACCAAGAGTGTGGTCCTTAGATTTCATTATGTAAGCCTTCAATTCTTTAGTTTTCTATAAATGTCCAAGTCTTGAATTTAATTATCTGTCCATATTTATTATGGAATTTTCAACCTACAAAGTTTATTGAAACACATATATGAGGTGTTCATTTAATTTTTTTTAAGTTTAAAAAGTTAGATATATATTTTATAAATTTAAGAGAAGAATTTAATTGTTAAAAAAAATTGGGTGGGGGCTTTAGTTCGGTTGGTTAAATCTTTCCTGTTGCAAGAGGTTGGTCACGAGGTCTAGTCTCCCCCCACCCCCTGGTACCAGAGGGTGTGTCGCACTACCACCGCTGGTCATGTTAAAAAGTTTACCAGATGCACTGCAGTTAATAGGGGGCCGTGCTACCCGATTCCTACAGTCTAAAACATAAAATAAAAAATTGTTAAAAAAAATTGGAAAAAAGGGAGGTCGATGGAATGTCACAAAAAATGAGCAAACAATTTTATTTTCTCTTATTTTATTTCCACATAGCTAACTTGAAAATCTACTCCATGAAAAAATTGATGAATATTTATTTTTAATAATTTTTTAAAGTCAAACTCAATCAAAATGTTGTAGTTTTCATGGGACGCCAATAATTATTTATTTTTTTAATAATTTTAAAAAATCAACTCTCTTGACGAATATTCTCTCCTTTAGTGCACCATATATTTTTCAAGAAATATATTATTTTTTAAATATTTTTTGTAATTTATAATTAGCATCACTTGATTATAATAACCTACTTGAAATATTTTTTTTAAAATGACAATAAAATAAATCAAAATATCAAAACAAAAAAACTTCTAGACTCCATGCTCCACAAAAATGGTATTTGTATGTTTCCATGAAGTACCATTGGTGTGAGAAATCTAGAGTTGAAGTTGAGTTTTTGTTGAATTTACCCCAACAAAGGGGTTAAGTTGCACATAGCCTACCACATTAATAGTTTCAAGCGAAATAGCTTCATGTAAAACCATTTCATATGAAACCTTGTATTCAAATTTAAGCTTTTACATACTTCGAAGTTAAAATATGTTTACTTAGTAGTTTTAGGCAAAAAGGTTTCGGTTGAAATTTATTCTACCACATAATTTTGGGCAAAATTGTTTCATTCAAAACCGTTAGAAGTGAAACCATTTCACTCAAAACTTTTTTTTGGTCAAAACTGTGACATAAGTCTATACTCTTATCCACCAGTTAATTAAAAAAATAATATAAATGTGAGAACAAACACTCATGTAATGCCCCGCCACGTAACCCTAGAGGAAGTTGCAATTAACTACTTAAACACACAATTTTTTATTTATTTAAAGTATAATAAACACGTAAGTACACTTCTTATTGCCAACAACCTCTAAGGCTACGAGACTAAGATTACGTTTAAACCCATACATACATCATAAATACATCCATAGCATTTTATCTACATAAGGAATTAAATGCTCATACATTCCATACATGTAAATTACATCATAACATAAGAATTACAATAAGATTTCACATAACATTAACTTTAAAAAATTAGATTACATCTCTCATTGCCCGAATGAGGTAGTACATACAATGTGATTACATAATACAATCAACCACCTCGAATACAACTGAGGGGTAATAATTACAAGATCCAATTGAAATAATTACAAAGCAAGAAATATAACTGGAAACCACGAGCTCTCCAATTGGAAATCTCGCCATCACGATATGAAATCAAGGGGGACCCAACGGCGTAGGTTGCACGTTCCTCCCAACGAAGTGGTACCTGTAGGCCCACCCCCCATGCTAGGAGATAGTAACAAGTATACATGGCCAAGCCTACTACCTCTAGACACAGGCTGACACAACTGACACATACTAACTCAACCAAACACAAGTACAACTCTACAACACTAAACATAGGTTACATTACTTCTAGTGATATAACAAATCAAGTATGTTAAGAGAACCATACACATAACTACGTTGTCCTAGACAGAGTGTCATCGTACAACTCGTCATGAGTTACCCAATGCGGATCTTCATAGGCCCCGACTCCCATTATGGGACATCCTGGAGACCTTAACCGATCCCCGACCCTCATACTTACTCAAGCGGAGTCAAATACCTCTTGTAAAGACAAGGTAGATGACCTTTGCCATTGCAGGCCTTCCCACTCATCCCAAGCCTAAATGAGCACTTGCGTCTATGAGTGAGGCTAACTTATCTCATTTAGTGTGAAATACTACCCAAACCCCTAAATACTTTAATTAAGTTTTCACTTGATTAACTACTTCCAAAGGTTACCCAGTCTTGCCTCTTTTAGTTCTGGCCCCTAATGGAAGCCACTCTTCTACTTGACAACACACAAAACAACCAACCACCAAGGGTACCGTAGTGCACACAAAACTAGATAAAAAGATCCACTCCAACATTGGAGGCAACCAATCCCCGTTTGTGGAAACCAGACAAAACACTGAAACAACTCCATGCACTACCCAAGGGAATTAAAATGGGTTGACAACACATTACAACAACCCCCATCCTCTAAGGATCCTTCTGGAAGACTTACAAATTATAGACTCACTTAACCCATTTCCCAAAATGAAACTAGAGAAAATAGTTACGAAAGGGCAATCAAGACATGAAATAAAACTAATGTTTGGATTTCCTAAATCCATTCCCATTCAGTGGAAAACATTAAAATAGATTACCCAACTTCACTAATTCAATAAATACCCTTTAATAGATAGAGATGAAAACCTATTTGTTTAAAACTTCAATTCCTCAATTTCAATTAATAAAATATCATTTTCCCAATTCAACACTATCACTTGTAAAATTACCTTCAATGAACCTATGCTTGCATTATTTAAATATGGAAACTATTCACAAATATAAATCAATCTCTCCTAATAAATTATTCTTCTTTTTTTAAATCTTTCCATTACATGCAACTAATTATTTAAATCCAGTAAATATACATTTAAATGTATATATGCATGCAATATATATATATATATATATCACATTTATATCTATATATTTAATTATATATAAACCAATATATATACATTAAATATATATGAATATATTTTATAAAATAAATGCATTAGTTTAATAAAACTCACATAATAAATATTATGAATATATATATATATATAATTATATTAAATATAATATATATATATATATATATATATTATATTTCCAAAAAAATCAAATTCAATTCATACAAAATCCGCATCGCATATATATATTCTTAGGTGGCGAAATTGAAAAGAGGATTTAAATTTTCATTGGGGCCGACTATGTTTGAACACAACCGAGCCCACAATATAATGTGGCGCTGCATATACATAAGAGGAGAGGGGCGGTGGAGGGTCTCCCTCCACATCGCTGCTCCCATAAGGGGGCGATGGTGGGGAGGAAGATCCTCCCCAAACCCCCCAAATATTTATGCAAAGAGAACTTAACACAATAAATTTTCATAAGCATGAAAATTTCGACGAAACTATGCCCAACGCAAAGGGTTTTCGCCGTACAGCGTCAATATAAATTTACAAAAATTAAATATTTTATTACAGTATATATTATGTATACATCTAAGTATATATATATATTCAACAAAATATATATACATATACATACATACACACACACACACACACACACACACACACATATATATATATATAGATCTGAACATTAACATACTCAAATTGGAAAAGTTATTTCCAAAATACATCCTACAGGAAAACTTTTTCTGAAAACATCCAAGAGCCAACACACAGAGGAATTTATAGAGACAATTTTCTCAAACAGATACATAGAGATTTCATTCAAATTTGCCCAATAATAAAACTAAAAAGAGAAAGAACATTAAAATTCCTACGGGCAAAATAACAATAAATACCTCCCGAAGCTTTTATCCTATAGGAAACCAAATTTCACAGAGGATCTCTACATGTAAAATTTTCCCAAATTAAACATAGAGTATAACTTCTTGCTTTTCCAATTTCAAACACAAAGGGAAACAAATCTGGAAGAATAATAATAAAATTTCTACCATTTTAAAAACACAGAAGTTTTTTTCCCAAAAAAATACAACCTACAGGAAACTTCTTCCTACAGAAAAATTACAATTTCCTCTAAAAGGGTTTTCTTTCCAGATCTAACATTTCTTTCTGATTTCACTAATTTTCCCTATTTTACCAGACTGCCATTACTAAGGTTTTCCATAATTGATTTCAACTACAAAAGAAATAGCCTCTTATAGAGAAATTAAATTACAGAGCATTTTTACTATGGCAATACAACTTTCTCACACAAATAATCTTTTTCTACAGAGGAGATGTAGTCTAAAAACTATTCATTTAAAATTTAACAAAACAAGGAAAGAACCTGAAAACCAACGTTTCTTGAGTATTTGAATCTGGTGCAGAGCCTCCTCCACAACTTCAAGCAAAGCTTCCAGACAACCACGACTTCCTCCAAGCAAATTGATTTCCCGAGCACAAGAATAATTCCAACACAACAAGAATTTTTCCAAACAAATTCTAATGATGCAAAAATATCAAAACAATTTCTACAACCAAAATCTTTTTCAAAAATCTCCAGATCACAGCAAAAATCCTTTTTCCACAAATTTCCAACCTCCAAAATATCTTGTGCCTTTCCATGAAGAAGCTTTCCACTTCCTCACCCAAAGCCAAGATTATCTCCCGGGAATTAATTTCCCCCAACAAATTAATTAATTTTTCTAACACTTGCTGGCAATTTCGAAATATCTTTCAACAACCCTGTTGGAATAAAATCTTCTAATAATCAAATTTAAATATTTTAATAATTAAAACATTTCCCTTTCAAATATAAACTTATTTAATTAATAAATAAATCAAATAATCCAAAGATTAAATCTTTTTATTAATTAAATTAAATTAATTAATTCTAAAACCTCAACATTTAAAATAAGCATAATCTAATATTCAACTTTTAATAATGAAATTCACTAAACCTCTTTTAAAGAATTTCACCATGATAATATAAAGCAATAATAAACACAATTAAACAAACACAACTGACTAAACCTGACGATACACTAAGACTAGGGTGTAAACCTGACACAAGTAACCTAGCTACTATCTCTCAATCAACTTTACCGTTGGGTGGTGGACATTCTCAAACCTGTGATACCAGGTGGAGTCGATGTCATGTACCTACAAACCTGTAAACGAGGCATCAATAATACATGTATATAAATAGGATAGTAAAACACACCGTGAAGAGGAAGTCGTAGAATCGCAAGGCGTTTGCAAGCGAGTGATGCAATTCTATCCCCTTCACCAATACACTTATCACGAGCTGACAATACTAATCATAAATAAAATACTCATGTGCAATAACCATGTTATAACAACCCAACAATATACTAATCAAAGCATGTCAAATAAAACATCAAAGAAAGTACATCACATCACCACAAATAGTCCACGTCGCTCTATAAATAGTGATCAAATAACAAACAACATGATAGAGTATATCAAAGTATATGAGTAACCAAAAAAACAAAACATAGCAAAGGACACTATCCAATCCAAAGGGAAAAATAGAGGGGTATTACAACTCACATCATTGAGAGACTAACAACCAAGATAGTGTTGGTGATAAGCATGTGAATGTTGAGTGAGGTTAATTAAAAATTGGATTTGTTGAGAATTAGGTGTTCAATATAAGTATACACCACAAAAAATGTAGGACTACAACAAATACATGTGAATATATTTTCCAAGTATTTATGTAAGATAACATTAAAGTTGCATCATAGAGAAAACATAAATTTTCTCTTACAACATATAATTTATAATACTTATATTAGGATTCGATTTCATATTTTTTTAGTCAGACTCATTGATCCATATTTCATGAGTAGTGATTCACACACCCATTTTCATGATAATGAATGGTCCACTTAGCAATCATTTCATCCATGTGATGGTCATAAGGGTGAGCCACCGAGTCTTCCCTAGAGATCACCCATCCCAATACTATTTCAAATGATTCAAATGCACTTAACCATGGAGCTCCCCCAAGATAAAGCCCGCATAGCTTGTTAACCCATTTGCAAAACCTTCAAAAGGTGTTGTGTCTTATGAACTATTCATTATAGATCTCTTTCCAACTCATATATTAATAATTAGGAAGTATTTTTTTTAGTGTCAAAGTATGATAGTTATTTTAATATTCAACTACATAGTTTTTGAGTAAAATTCTTTGACCCCTATTTCATTAGAAGTGGTTTACACAAACCCATCTCTCATGAAAAAAATTATCCATTTAGCACTCATTGCATCTGGGTGATGTTCACATGAGTGAATCATTAGAACTTCCCAAGAGGTCACCCATGCTAATACTACTTTAAATCAAGCACACATTACCATGGAGTTCCCCTAAGATAAATACAAATTAACTTGCCACCCCATTTAAAAACTTTTAGCAAGTGTTCTACCTTACAAACCATTCATTATAGAGCCCCTATTTATCTCATCCATTGACAAGTAGAAGATATTTTCTAGTGTGTCAAATTATGAAATTTATATAAGGATTTATCTACATAGTTTTTGAGCCAAAATTGTTAATGCATGCTTTATTAGTTATTATGCCCTTAATCTTATTATGTGCCTAGGGTTATGTGTATTCGTCTTATGGTTATCTTAACTCTTAATTAATTTGTATGATCAAAATATTTTTGTTTAGATAATTAAATTATCTTAGGTTTTATACTTAAGCATTTAAGTTAGCCTAGGTGACATCCAAGACATAAGGAGGGAATATATGATCTGTTGGCTAGTTTATTATCATCATATTACAAATTATGTTCTCTTGGAGACTTTTAGAGGTTTACCCCCTTAATGTGGTTTATTATTCTAAAGTGCTATTGATTATTTGTAGCATGTTTTCTCTATTATGCACTTTGTTCCATTACAATTGGTATTAAAGAATTATCTTAGAAACATCAAGGCAAGAAACAAGGCGAAAAAGTATTTTGGACGTCATTTTCAAGAGCACATATATCTCTCATTTTGGCATTTTTTCCTACTTTTAAAATGTTTTTTCAAATTCATTTCAAATCTCCTACAATATATATTTCATGTCATTTGGAGTAAAATTCAAGGAATTATTATAGAATTAAGGTTTCCATAAAATTTGCCCTGAAGGTAGTAAATCAACACCCTAATGAAAGTATCTCCCCTTAATTGAAATTTGATGCAAAGGAAATTTCATGGAGGAAAAAAAAGAAGAAATAAACTTCCTCATCCCTATAAAACTCCTAGTCTTAGTAGCACTCTTTAGTGTGGTCTGTCTATGTGAATACGTGGAATAAACTAAAAATCTAATCAAACACACCAATGCGGCATTATATTAAAGAAATCTAAGTTAAAGATGAGAAAATTCTCAACATAGCAAATTCTTTAAAGACGTCTCGTTGTCCTCTATCTCCAAGGATTCGTTGTAAGCTACTGGCTCTCAGATTGTGTAAGCATTAGCTTGGTAGAATGACAACCTAGAGAATGAGATTATGCAACATGCATGTCTATGCTAAATGATATGAGATGATTAAGCTAAGATATGAAACTAAAATGGATTATGAAAGATAATCTACCATGATTGCTTATGCTAATATGATAATAAAGCTAAGATGCTATGCTCTAGAATGATAAGATTGCTAAGTGCTCAATAATGATACTATAATGCTCACGCTATATTCGATTCGATTCTAGATCCTTTTCAAAGTACAAAGAGGCTATATTTATAGAGTTTTTGAGGCAAAAGCCTAGTTGGCAAAGATTGACTGTTGAAATCAAGCATGGTAAGATGAACAGTGGAGGATCGAGAAGTTGGAGAGAAAGATGGAAGTTGGAAAGAAAGAGGGGGAATGTTTCCTCCTACACAACCTCTTCCATTCAAAAATGAAGGAAAGTAACCATTTGACAATTTTAGTTATGAGGAGTTAGTTGGTAGTTGAGGATAAATCCACAATTAAATAATTAAGTTATTTAATTATATGTGATATGAATTTAGAAGTTTCCATAATTAAATATTTAATTATGTGTGGAAAGTGACTAAGAATTTTCTAATTAAATATTTAGAATATTTAATTATATGTGAAAAGAGAATAAGAAGTTTCTAATTAAATATTTAGAATATTTAATTATATGTGAAAAGAGGATAAAAGGTGTGTAATTAAATATTTTGAATATTTAATTAAATGTGAAGTGAAGAATTAGAAATAATGATGAATTTAGAAGAAGATCTTTATTTGAATTTAAAAATTCAAACTTAAAGTAATATGATAATTAATCTAAATAAATTATAAAATTTATTTAATTAATTAAGAAGAAGATAGAAAAATGATAATAATTAAATAAACTTATTTTTTTTGGTCGGTAACACGAGATATTTTATTGCTTGGAAATAAAAATTACATCAAAACAACAAATTACCCTAGAACTACACCATAGAACCCCTAACCAACCCTCAAAACTCCTCACACAATGACCTTCACCCTTTCAGTTAACAATTGTAACAAATACATAAGTTATAATCACTGAAATTTATCCTTACAGCCCGAAGCTCCCTAAGCAACCCTAAACAACAAACCAACAAAACCTTCAAAGGGCCTAATGACAAATCATTTCTTTTTTTCTCTGAATGGCCTTCTCTTCATCTGAGATCTGAGCAATATTGCAAAGGTTTCTTTCCTTTCTTTTTTCGCTTTCTTCCCCTTTACCGTTTGCCATCCCTCCTCTACCCCGGCAACTTCGTTCTGCCATTCCAATGATTTAATAAAGGGAATCTTCAAAGCTCCAGCCAAGCTTTCATTGTTTTGTTGGCTTTGTTCACCCACTTTTCGTTTCCCTGAACCTTTTCTTGTGATCTCCCCAAACCCATTTTCTCTTGGCATTCAGGTGTCGTTGTCCAGTTTTTGGGAAACAAGTCTATATTGCCTCCATTGAGGGTAGCATTGTTGCAGGTCACATCTGGAACCCTTTCCTACGCTAGGACATCTTCAGCCTATTGTTGTTTCTCACCTCTACCTTCCGCCATCAGAGTCTTCCCATTTTGGCCCTCCTCCTCCCTGCTTTTCTCTTGTGAAGATGCTTGCTCCACTTCATTTTTTTCCACCGTATAATGTTGGGGGCCAACATCTTTCCACCATGAGGCTGGTTTAGAAGCTCTTTGTTTTGCACATCCAGCAGCCAAATGACCAGTTTTGAAGCAGATTCTGCACCTAAAGGGTAACCCTTCATAGTCTAGTGTCTGCACCTAGCAACCTTTCAAAGTTTTTATTTGAATTTCCTTCGGAGGCGCCTTTGACACATTCATTTCCACTAAAATTCAGGCAAAGGTCGAATGCAAAAGGTTTGAAGAGCCTTCATCCACCAACAAAAAGCTACCTAGAGAATTTCCTACAGCCTCTAAGTAGGACTCAAACCAGAACTGCAAG
Organism: Sequoiadendron giganteum; assembly: GCA_007115665.2. Lineage (NCBI taxonomy): Eukaryota > Viridiplantae > Streptophyta > Pinopsida > Cupressales > Cupressaceae > Sequoiadendron > Sequoiadendron giganteum. The sequence continues at coordinate 386,032,279 of CM021110.1, forward strand.
GGAAGGTTGGGAAGCCTTACCCAAATGGGTACCTTTTCAAAAACTTTAGTTGCTGGATTAAAAGTTGGATGCCATGGCTTTAGCATTAGTGGGTATTTTTCTTCCCAATCCCAGAAGTAGTCACAAAGAATCTTCTTCCTATCCTACTCCTTTTCAAACACTACAATGAAGAAGCCATTTGCCATGGGATAGATTTGGACATACCCTTCCAAGACTTGTTTCCACTGGTTGGAGATCCACTGGTGAAGGTCCTTTAAGGCTGGCCTGAATCTCCAGAATCTTCCAATCAGACCCAACCCAAAAAAAACCTTCTCATTGAAAAAAACTTCTTGCTCAAGTTCGTCATCAAGCTCCAAAATGATTGTTCTTGATGGTGGAGAGCTGTTAGAGTTTCCACCTCCTTTTCTTGTCACAGTTATATTGGAATGCTTCAAAAACTGAGAAGGACCCGCACAACCAATCTGGGTCGCTTTAAAGCTTTTATTGGACCCATCGACTCCGGTATCGCGCGCAGTGAAGAGCCCTCTTTTCTGTTCTTGCTGCGCCAACACCACATCTCTGTTCTCCGCGTGTTTGACAGAGCTTAAACCTTGTTTTAGGGTTTCCTTCCCTTTCAATGATTTCACCAAACTGTTTTCGCTCAAGCTCCCCCGCTTTCCTAAACTTTTGCTTTCGGCTTCAATGGGTCGCGTGCCCCCTTCCGCATCCTGCACAACCACTCAATCACGGACCAAGCCAAGGAAAACCCTAGTCGTCGCTACTTCCCCAACTCGACCGTTACCTGCCATTTTTTTTGGTTGTAAGTTGTTTTTTAATTAAATAAACTTATTTATTTAATTAAAATAGAAGAATTAGAAAGTGAACAATATAAATAAATAATTAAATTTATTTATATGTAGATGAAGTTAGAAGATTAATTAAATAACTTGTATTTAATTAAATACCAGGCTTGATATAATGTGACCATTTTTAGATGTATACGTGGACCAATTTAAAAATTGCTCCAAACTTTGAAGGATTTATTGTTGATTCTCCTCCTACCACCTATCTTAGATAAATAAAATATTATTTTCTAAATTCACACTTTTTCATGTTAGTTATTGTTGTTCTTTTAACCTTTTCAAGGCTTGATTCATGTGGATAAGTTGTTCTTTCCAAGTAGCACTAAAAATTAAGATATCATATAGATAGACAATTAAACACAATTATCTATGAAACCCTTAGCATAGTATTTGTTAATTTCATAAAATTAGTTAGTGCATTACTTAAGCCAAAAGGAAGTACTATCCCTTCATGAATTTCCTACTTAGTCTTTAATGTAGTCTTCCATATATATTCTCCTTTCATATGCCTATGATGACAACTTGATTTAAGATCCAACTAAGTAAAATATTTTGCATTCTTAAGTTGGTCTAACAAGTCATCTATCCTTGAAAGAGGATATATATTTTTATGGTGAACTTATTTAGAGCCATGCAGTTGTTGAAAATATTGATGAACAATGAACCTAATTGAAGTTGCATACTCTTCAAAGGATTAACCATGAAAGAAACCATCCACAAGAAAGTATTGCAACATGAACATAAAGATAAATGATTGATCAAATTATGAACTATTGATTGATATGATGATCTAGAATTAATTACAAATGTATAAGCACCTTGTATATATAGGCAAGGTGAGATGAGGTAGGATAAATACCCTTGATACAAACATTAAATGTCTAATGCAAATAATAAATACAAAATATAATGCTTAGGAAAACTATTAAACGCCTAGATAACTAAAAGTAAATAATGAGACATGGCTCCATTATAACTAACTTCTAGAAATGAAAACTAGGATAATTTAACTCCTAAGTAAACTTATTAATCTGAATAGGTCCTCACTAATGAATAGTTAGGAAATAACCCCATTCACACCAACACCGCCCATAAGTGCAACTAGGGAGTGTAGTTATAATGCAAATGATGCAATATGGGTCCCGACAACGAGGCCATTTGAGTACCATGTACAACTAATCATGCAACTAATCTCTCACAAACGCAAAAAAGGAAAAAACCTCATGGGACAAAACTCCTCTCCAAAAAGGAGATGCAATGCAAATCATATACAAGTGATAAAAGTGATGTATGATGGTCTGAACATCAATACCCCCCAAGAGCTACATCCATCAAAAGAATACAATATAATGACCCCTCTAATGAAGGGAAAGATGGATACTAGATTAGTCCCCCATAATGAAGTATTATCAAAACCACTGAAGAAAGTTTGAAGCCAAAAGAGAACCCAACGACGACAAACCACATGTCTCCCCTTAGGAAGAAAGAGATCCAATGGTAAATGTGGAAGATAGTCCAACTCCATGATAAAATGAGAAGGAAGAAGTCTCACTAATGAAATCTCTAAAGAAGAATCAAGTGCTTCCAAAAATATCTCACCAAAATTAGGATCCCCAATCAAGGTGGAAACATGGAACGAGGAGACTCAAGAATATCCTCCAAAGAAGAATTTGCAAAGAGGAGAGTTACCCCGTCAAGCATGTCCTCCAAACCCGTGGAAGAAGAATGACAAGTCAAATGTGCAATACCAAAAATAAAGCCATCTTGCAACCACAAATTTGAAAAACTCAATATATCCTTCTCTATTGAAGTCTTGGAATCAATTGTCAACTTTGATGAAGCAAGTGATGATGGAGCCACACAAAGAAGAGCCAAATTCAACTAGCCACCATAGCCATCATGTGAATTACTACCCACACTAGAAGGATGGGTGAAGCCAAAATAGTGGTTTACAATTCTAGTGAGGAAGGAAAACTCACAAAAAACGACCCTAAGACAAAAAAATGTGATTTTGGGGGTTCGTACGAACCTACTAGTTCAAGCGAAACCATAAGGGTTTGAACGAACCCATTTTGATCTTGCCTGCCAAAAAACCAAAAAAAAAAACATTAGGAAGGGTGGTTCGCTCGAACCCTTAGGGGTTTGTACGAACCCCCCTTATCCCTCATTCTCCCCCTGAAACACAAAAAAAACCTAAATTTTTTCACTTTGGAGCTTGGTTTGAACATGAAAATGGCGGAGACTTCACAAACCCAACTGGAATCAGGTAGTCCTCAGAACGAGCTATCCAATGAATATAATTTTAATATGTTTGGTTTTATTATGTATTTGTTTTTTTAGTTTTATTAAACATAGGTTTTTCATCGAAAATGAAGGTCTCTGTTCTGCACATGTGGAAAAATAGCAGATTATCAAAAAAAAAAAATTAAAAAATATGAGTGCACCAGATATTGAGGTCCTTGATCGAACAAAAAAATAAATTGAATTTCGATATATACAAAAAAAGTTACGCGTTATACGGTCACGCTATGTCCGAATTGTAATTGGTTTGACTTCAAAATTTGATTAAAGAAAAAATATTCAATAAAAAACTATCTAACCAAGTGGAAGCACTAGATATGGGATTTACAAATCTAAATTCGAAAGAATTAGAATTTTATCCTTCATGGTAAAAAAGTTGTGTTATACGGTGTGTGTCACTTTTTAAAAATTGTTGTTTTATGAAAAAAACTAGTTTTTGTGGGAGATGAAAAAAGAAGTGCAATCTGATTCCAAAAATTTTGAAAAAAATATTTTTAGAATCTACAGACAAAATGTGAGGAGACTCTAGTTTCCATCATCTTCAAATTCCTCACGGTTTAGCCTCTATAGGTGCCCGAATATGAAGATTTGTTTAAAAATAATAATTTCAGTGTCCAGTTTGGGCAAAAATTGTAAACCACTATTGTGGGATCACCCAGATAATTAGGAACATAAGAATCATCATCAAAATAGAAGTGGGAGAAGGTATACACCTTAGAATGATGATCAACTTGACCCATAACAATGAGCTCTCCTGTCTCCTTACGAATGAAAATTGAATCAGATGTGAATTCAACTGTGTTGCCTGACTGTGTAATCTGATAAATAGAAAGGAGATTATGGGCCATCTCAGGAATATAGAGCATTATACACTAGCCTCACACCCAAGTCAACATCACACATACCGACAACATGAACAACATCATTGTTTGCAGTCAAGATCCTATCAAAGTATGATGCTCTAAGTGACCCTGGAATAATATGATCAAATGAACCAGCAATATGTTATGAAGCACCTAAATCAATAATCCATCCATTAGGTCTATCAATATGAGTGGTAATCAATGCACGAACCTTGCCTCTGAAATCTCTAGAAGTAGTTCCTTTATCCTCTTTGCGTGAAGTATCCTCTTGTGTGGTAGAAGGAGGTGAACTACAAGATGAAGAAGGAACTGAAATATTGTGGTCCTTAAGAAGTTGTTTCAACTCATGGATTTCCTTCTTATAGAAAACTTGTTCACTATGCCCAATCCCTTTGCAAAAGGTGCATGTGGGTTTCTCCTTCTTGGGTTTATCCTCTTTAAAAGAGGTTGTGGAAGTCTCACTAGATTCTATCTTAGGCTTGTTCTTTTTCTTCCCTTTCCCCTTAGGTGGTGTGGCAATCGATGCATGAGACTTAGAAGTGACATCATGTTGGCTAAGTTTTGATTGTTCCCTAGTGAATCTCTCACAAAAGGTCTCAAACAAATGCATGAAAAATCTATCTCCTAATGCATCCATAGTGGAATAAAAGGAAGTGGAAAAACATGCAAAGCATACCTTTCAATTTAGACAAAACTAGAAATATACATTCCTTATCAGTTTTCTCTTTCCCACAACCTGCTAATTGAGATCACAAAGACTTAAACTTCACCAAATAATCCTCAATAGTAGGAAACATATCAAGAGAAAGAGATGCCAATTTTGCTTCTAATTGTAAAGCTCTTACATCACTAATAGAACCAAAGAGATCCTTATATTTATCTCATACCTGTCTAGGTGTAGTGCACGCATCAATGTGGAAGAATAAGGACTCAAAAGTTCATGCATAGCATCAAACCCATAGCCTCATCACATTTGTTCTCATGTGCAAATCTCTCATATTCCCTAGGAAAATCATGTTGTTCCTCACCCAAGGTAGACCATAATCCCCTAGACCAAAGCAATCTCTGCATCCTCACCTTCCATGTGTGATAATAATGAATAAGAACCTCAAATCTTTATTCTTCCATTAGAGCCACAAGCAAAAATCAAGCAAAAGGAAAAATATCTAATAGAAACCGATGTGAAACTCGCAAGATATGATTCTTAGCTGAAAATGAAGCCTCCCAAATCAAATAGACCTCCAAATAGCAATATGTCCAAGTAATCAAGTAAATGCCACAAATTGCAAAAACTCAATGGATTGTACCTAGGACTGAATTTGAAAAAAAGTGCATGGACAAAATGATAGAGCTCTTTATCACCTTCACAATGCCGCCGGAATCTCCAAAATTCGACAATTTGGCGAATAGATGCTAGCTCAGGAGTCTAAAAGGAAGAACTGACTTCAATTGGAAATAACTTGAACCTATGGTCAAATATGGAAAAATGGTCTACCCCATTGTGAATTACACGAAACCAACTTTCCATCAATATATTAGTTGTGAAATTTTGATACAGTGCCGAAAAGTTATGGGAAAATGAAAAAAAGGCTTGTATTAGGCACTCTACAAGATAAATTGGGGCAAAAATTTAGCCCCCCAGGCACTAGGTCTTGGTCCTCCACATGACCTCGGCTAATTCAGGGGAAAAATAGAAAAGGGTGTCGCCACTTTGGGCGGCGACAGGGCTGAGAACGGGTGGTGGCTGGGGCGACATCACGAGCGGCAAGAAAAAAAACGGTGGTCAACAGGACGACAACAGATGGTGGAAAAGACTCGGGCTCGACAATAAATGTAGGGTATGTCGTAGACAAGCTAACAAGGCAACTTTGCATGTAGTAAATACGATACACGATCGAAAAAATAATATGGCCTACACCTTGTCCGCAGAATTTAAAATTCAAACCCACCAATAAAACTATATCCGCCACCAAAAATAATATGCCCACAACTTATAAAATATTTATCCACATAATTATATTATAAAAATTGCCCGAAGCAAAATAAACTTAAAACCCTCAAAATATAATCCGCCAAATATAATATTTGCCACAATAAAATATTTTTGCCAAACTATATGAAAAAGTATTGCCTGATGAAATTTTTTAAACTTGCATTTTTGCCTCAAAAAAATTTCTGCAAGGGGGAGGGGGGGGAATTTTTTTTCCTCGCAAACTGTATGATCCGTATGCTACAAATGCCCGCCCTGTTGCTGCAAAAATACTCCGATGCCTTCGGATAAAAGTGTTGAATTTTAATGATTTGATCGGTGTTTTAGGGATTTTGAACCTCCTGAACGCAATGGCGGGGTCAAATATGACTCAATGTGCTTCAAAAATCAACTGCGTCCTGGATGACGACAACTAGCTCGTAATGAAAATCTCCTCAACCCAACTCTCCAATTCGAGATGGACTTTGTAAGGCCTATGCTCTGGTACCATTTTGGAAATATTAATGAAAAATGAACCCAATTGAAGTTGCACACTCTTCAAAGGATCAATCATGAAAGAAACCATTCATAAGAAAGTGTTGCAACATGAGCATGAAGATAGATGATTGATTATATTATGATCTATTGATTGATATGATGATCTAGAATTAATTACAAATGTACAAGCACCTTGTATATATAGGCAAGGTGAGATGAGGTAGGATAACTACCCTTGATACAAACATTAAATGCCTAATGCAAATAATAAATGCATAAGATAATGCTTAAGAAAACTATTAAATGCCTAGATAACTAAAAGTAAACAATGGGACATGGCCCCATTATAACTAACTTCTAGAAACAACAACTAGGATAACTTAACTCCTAAGTAAACTTATTAATGTGAATAGATTCTCACTAATGAATAGTTAGAAAATAACCCCACACACACCAACAAAATCCGAATACACATCCCTCAATAACTACCTTTATGTATCATCACTATATGTGAACCACAAGATGAAGCACTAGGGTGTATTGACTCCTTGTTCAAGAAGCTCCCAAATTTATTTCTTGGCCTCATTGCTCTCTTATGGAGATTGTTAATACAAATCGAGGTTTCCTAGAGGATATTCTAATAGAAGTTAAATCTCATACTCCACCTCCCTTCTTGGCGGAAACCCCCTTGGTTCTTGGAACACTTACTAAAAAGATAACAAGGTTTCATCCAAACCTCTTAACTTTAAGCTAATCATGGTAAAATTGCATCTCTAACATAGAGATAAGGAATTTTGAGAACTATGCCAAATGCATTAAAAGGAATAACATTTGCAACTACCTCATTTATATATTGTGCTTTCACTACAAATTTTTAACTTGCACCATTTTGTTTCATATATTTCTACACCCTTCCTCACCCATCCCAATGGATATGGATGAATATGTACACTAATTTTCAAACCAATTTTTTGAACCATATTTTTTCAAATTAGATTGCATTGTGAACCAAGATCTACCAATGCACCAACCCTTTATACCTTTACTCGCAATTTCAAAATAAAAAGTTGGTTCATCTCTTCAATTTTTCCCCTTTTGTGTTGATAGGTACACATCCAAGCCTAATGCCTACATCTAAACTATTATCTATTTCAATTTCTCGTCTTGGATTGTTAGCATAGAATTATTTGAATCCTCTTTTTCTTTTATCCTTATTTTTATTCCTAAGATGTAATTTAGTATGAAGTTTTCAACACTTTGAATTAACATGCTGACCTATTTTATAATGGCTACAATAATCCTTTATGTCCTTCACTTCTTCCTTTTGTACAACATTTGATTTCTTCAATTTCCAATTATTGTTGTATTTTTTAAGGACTTGCTTTCATAGCTCTTTTTCTCCTCCACATAATATGCTTGGACACATGCCTCGTCCAAGTCCTTGGGATTGGTGGTAATCACCCTCCTACAAATGTGAGAATGGAACCCTCTAAGATACTTTTTCAACATGGCTTGTCTCCTAAACTTTGTGGTGTGATCCTACACACTTTGTGCACTTTATTGTTTGCAACATACCCATTTTATTTTTTGATCTTTTTTATGCTCAATAGGATAAAAATTTCTATAAATTAGTTCTTTGAATTCATTTCAACTAGTTACTATGGGCTTCTTCCTATTTTCACAATTTACAATGTACTTGTCCCATCATATAAGAGCATGCCCTTCCATTTTAAGGCATGCAAAATAAAATTCTTTGTGTCCCATTTACTTTATGAGCTTTAAAATAAACTTCAATCTTTTTATCAATGAATCTAACAATTTGGCATTAATTTGTTCATCAAAAGTCTATTTCTACTTTAGTTTCTAAAGTAAATAAGCTCGGAGTTTTTTTCTTCTTAATTTAATATGGTTATTTTAAAAGATCTTTCATACTTTTAACTTCCTCTTCTTCCCTAATACCAAATTTCTTGGCAAGGACTTCTGCAAAGCAATATGGTTATTTTAAGAGATCTTTCATACTTTTAACTTCCTCTTCTTCCCTAATACCAAATTTCTTGGATAGGACTTCTACAAAGCCTCCATTAGAAGATTGTTCATAGACCATTTTTACTTTTTGCCTTCACATGTGCTCTTATTGTTAACCCACCCATTGTTGGTTCTCCATAAGAAGAAATTTCTACTATAGTTTCATCATTTAACTTCTTCATTTGAGCCATTTGAGAATTTAAGAATAGCAAAAATTTATTCTACTTGCTACTTGCTTGAAACAAATGAAGTAACTTAAGGGCCAAAAATATTATGAACATAAAATATAATAAATCTTGCAAATTTAGTTATGAAAACATAAAAAAATCATAGATTTTTATCGTAGAAACTCCAAGGGGAAAACTAGAGTATAGGGTAGGGTGTTGCTTTAGAAATACAACTAGTGAGTGCAACAATATTCACACTCTAGTTGTCATCCAACTCCCTAATATTACTAAACAACAATGTTTCCTTGCTTGCCAAAAAATCCTCAAACCCTCTATGGTCCAAACACTTGCTTCAATCTCATTCTATAGACTTGGTTTTTAGCGTTGGAAGGCTCTTTCAAGCCCTAGAAGAAATCTCACTAGAGGTGAAACATCATTTGTTCATTTCACATGCTAAATTTACATGATATAAGGACATTATTGCAATTATGATTTTGAACTTGAAACCACCACAATTGCATTACTAACATGTTGCAATCATAGTCTTATCTTGCTCATTTTTTCCAATTCCTATTTAGTCACGTCTAAGCTCTAAATCCATTGTATTGTTCATGCTTTACTTGGCCAATTAATTTTTAGATTGGTAGATGATCTATGATCTACTTAATATATGTGTTCTTCCATGATCTATGAGCTACTTAATATGTGTTCTTCCCAATTGAGTTAATATCAAAAGTTCTATGTTAGGTACTTCAATTAATATTGCGTTAAATAATAGATATAAGAGATTATTTTTCCATTAATTTCTCTTGTAAAAATCATGCTTACAACGGAATTGATCATAGATTGGTGATAACCTCCTAGCCATGGATATCATTTTTGTTGTCATGGTCATGAAAGCATGAAATAAAAGAGAGTGGATTAGTAGTAAAACCATCAACTGATAAAAAAATTCTCTTCTTAAAATGGAATTATCGACAAACACCCAACAAAGACATCACAAGGAAAGCACTTGGTGAATTGTAGAATTAACACTTGGAACATAACAATCCCCTACTATATACACATACAATTGAACTTTTGTTCTGGAGCTTGTGATTTAAGGGCGACTTACAACCAATGCTTTAATTAAGACATTCATGATTTTGGTAAACCGTGTAAATTGACAATTCATGATTTTGGTAAACCATGTAAATTGACATAGTTAACAAGTGCATGTTCCCTAGATGATTCCAATTGACAATTTTAAACATAATATGTACAGCAAGAATATGAGCTTTCTTGGTTCTTTTCATCCAAATATCATAGTTCTAAAAAAAATTCCAACAAATCCACCATTATTGGACTACTTGGGCAAAGGTTCTTCATAACATTAATTTTTATTTTTTTTTCCCCCTAACTTGTTGGTGCAGGGACATGTGGGTTTTTCCAATCCTTTGGACAGGCCTTTGGCATGTGCTGTGGGGCTGTGGCTGGGGGCCCTCCTCCTATTGATGTTGTTGCTCGTGCCCTGGCGTGTGCTGTGCGGGGTGTGGCTGGGGACCCTCCTCCTGTTGATTCTCATAAATCTTTTGCTGCTACTGCTGCTTGTGCCCAGGTCCCGACTAGGGTTCATCCTTTGCCTTGTGCCTGAGACTCCCCTGTGGTGGTCTGTGGACTTGAGGTTGCTGAGAATGAAGACTTCTACATGCATCGGGGTGTGGTTTGCAGGTTTAACAACTTGTGGACCTCCCTACCTAATCTCCATGAGTGGGTATCTAGTTTTTGCAAGCCTCTGATTTATGGACATATTGACCTCTATCCCAATGCTAGAGGTTTTTTCTTTGCTACCTTCTCTACCCTGATGGATCGTGACAGAGTGTTGGATCAGGGATGTTCATTCGTTATTCATTCGATCGTGGTCTCGCTCTTTCAATCCTCTTACGGAGCCTTCAAATATCATACCAATTTGGGTTCATTTGCCAAATCTTCCTCTCCAATTTTGGGAGGATTCTTGCTTTGAAGCCATTGAGAATGCCATTGGCAGCTTTTTGAAGGTGGACTCTAAGACTTGGGATATTGGGCATGTTGGAACTGTGAAATTTTGACAACTTCATTCACCCTTCATGATTATTAGTCTCCCAAAAAGGATCATAATACAGACATAAAAATCCTCACATAGCATTTTTTACCGAAATCCAATTTAAATTTTGCCATGAAGCCCCATAAATTTCATCTGGCATTAAATCTTTAACATATGAAAATATCAACATAAGTTGATGCAGGTCTCATCGATGATAATATACATATCCTCAATATATCGGCAAGACATTAGTAGGGTCATACCGATAAAGTTATACACCAAAAGAATGCAGGTTTGTATTTCTTATCGGCAAGACAAGTTATCGGTGTGATGATGTAAGGTCATATCGAGCTAGGTTACCTTTTACCGATTGGAGTAAAGTAAAGTCTATCGGAGAGACTTTGGTCATCGGAGAGAGGTTTCAAAACACCGCCTGAAGCGTTATTGGTCTTGCCGATAAAGCAAAGGGAGGACTCACTCGGTGAGACAAATGATGCCGGGGAGAGTTCAGGAAGTCTTACCAACCCCTCGAGTTACATCGACAGAACTGAGCATGCGGAGAAACAAGATGTCGAGAAAACAATGCACATGGTCTCGCCGAAGAAAAAGCGTATCGGTGAGATATGTCTCAGCGGGCAGATCTAGGAGACATTACGGCGAGTATCATTTTGTCGGCAAGACAAATGATTGGTCTCGGCGACATAAGTCGATAAAGTGAAACATCTCGGTGAGACGAAGAGCTTTCAGAGTAAGGTGAAGAACCATTGGCCCGATTCATTAAGTCTAGGCGATAGTTGCTTCGGTGAAGGTCATGGCAATATAAAAGCAAAAGGAAAGAGATTATCGGGGAGAGATGTGATGTCAGGAGAACTGCAAGACGTCTTAGCAGATGGGTGAACGTTGAACAGGTGGATCGGCCAGAGACTTGAAATGTCTTGCTGATATGATCCTTGATGTGACAACGAGAATTTCGAAAAACTTGCAGCATTCATGTCTCAGTAAAGACATTAATGGCGCCACAAAGCGTAAAAGATTTTGCATATCAGGGTATGCTCAATTGAAATCATTGTTTCAAGGAATTGACAGCGAAGGAAAGCAAGGGAACCAGCAAAAAAATTAGGGCATTCATCTAGCTTGGATTTACGGGCAAAATACAGTAAGTTTCTCATCTTCTCAGAACTCGTGAATTTTGAATATGGAAGGCACTAGTTGAGGAAAAGAAAAAGGAAGAAAACCCAGGGAGGGTAATCCATCAAAAGCAAAGAAGCAAAAGACTGAATTGCAACCAGAGGGCACTGAAAGGAAGTTGAATCAAGACCTCATAGACCAGTTACCTGGTTTTGGGCCTAAAGCTAGGCGTTTTGCATAGCTCAAAGCGGAGATTGACAAATTAGACGACAAATGCAAATTCATAGGGGATGTTTGGACTCCAATTAGGGGGTATGAGTTATTCAATTTCCATTATCACAGGAGAAATCGCTTTGAGCCAATATGCAATCCATGGAGGCTCGATTTGGGAAAATTAGTGTGCCCTAATGTCTTTATTGATGTCGAACTGGTAAAATTGCTGGCTGGACATTATAACCCGAAGAATAAAGCTATATGTGACTTGTTAGGGAATCCATTGATACATTTGTCCGAGAATGCAATAGCTGAGGTTTTCAGATTGGAAGGAATATGCAATGAGAAAATAATATGTGAAGAACTAGATAGTGAATTCAGAAGAATGGACACCATTTATAAGGGATGGAGATTACCCCTGCACAAAATAAGATGTCATGGCAAACCTACTCCGATGGAAGACAGTGAGGGACCACCATTTCATGTAGATCTCTTCGAACCCTACCTGAAGTACACTTATTTTTCAGTGGGACAGGTATTGGGGATGGAAGTCCTAGAACATATGGCGGTTGTGCCCATGGTGATTGCTGCAGATATTCAGTATCACAATTCCAGATCATTTGATTATGCTTCACATGTATTTAAGGAACTCGATGCAGGGTTGATAGCGATAAAGAATGGTGCCTCTGTTCTCCATCTCAGGAATTATTCACTGCTGATGCACTTAGTGTTGTATTTTGGACAAGAGTTAGGTTTATGGCCCCAAGAGCTGAGGATTTCACAATCTGACAAGGAAGGTAGGCCATTGCCTATTCAATTATGGACTGTTGTTTGGGACAACAGGTTTGCCAATTCAAATTTCCTGCATTTTGAAGAATTCTTTGTGAAACCTTTGTATAGATTTTTTTATCATCCTTGTGATTATTACTTATCTGAAGAAGTGAAGAGGTTTCTTAGGCCTAGAGATTATAATGGACCAATCAACCACAACTGGGGGGATTGGTACTGCTTAGAAAATGCCACAATGATTATGGTTTATGGCTTTGAGGATACACCATTCATTTTGCCTAAAACTGTCCTAGACAGAATTGCATATTTAGAAATTGTTAGGCAAATGGATTTCTCCAGTGTCATGAACTTAAGTTCATATGGGAAACAAGCCTTTATGCCCAGTACATTGTGTTTTGGTGATTTTATTGTATTGGCAAAGGAGGGTTACAATCTGATTCTGGATAAACTATTGCACTACAACATGAGAAGAGCACCATCAAGAAAAAACTTTGATCCTGAGGGATATATCCACTCTGCCAGACAAAGAATAAATTTTGGAGGGTACCAGCATGTACCCTATAAATCTGATGATATAATCAGAAACCTGGAGGCAGAGGAAGCAGAAATGGTGATTGAGAAACATGATTAGGAGTTGGTGGATGCTGAGTTGTTATCCTCCATTAAAGGGATATCAAAAGCTGACAGGCCATAAGGCTCATCTGAGAAGGTATCAAGAATAAGGACTCAGGATTATGCCTATGTTGCTAGAGAAACAGATGTTGAGGAAACTATGGATGTAGATATGAGACATGAAGACTATAGGTCTTTTATATCAGTTGATGAATTTGTAAAGACCTCGGAGTTTAAAACATTTTTATATAAGCAAAAAGGGAAAGAGATAAGGGGACTGGTTGACAATGTCACTCTAGGAAATGAAGATCAACTGTTAAAAAGCTTAAGGGATAAGGTAGACAAAGAGATGACGAACATGACCCCTGAAAAGGGAAGGGAGATGCTAGAAAAGGCAGGTGTTATGATTTTCCCAGGTTTGGATATGAATTCTGCTTTAGTTTTTGACAGTTTCTTAAAAGATAACAATGCTACCCACAAGCTCAGCATAGAGAAGGTGACGGAGGTATACATAGGATCAAGATACAATCCTGATGATGAAACATTGATGATTTGGGCCTTGTATCCTCCTCACAAGAAATCAATTGTTATTGATACTGAGAAGGCATTCAGACATGTCATGACCCTGAAGGCTGGAGAGGTTGATCATGTTGCAACTACAGACATTGGGATAAACATAGCCAAGTTGAATAAAGCCCAAATCAAAGCATTGATCAGGGAGAGGGAGATGTATAAAACCAATAATGAGAGAATGCCGAGAGAGAATGCTGAGAGAGAATGAATGTCTAAAAGACTTGGTAGGTGCTGTAATAGGGCCAACAAAGATGCTCACCCAAGTTGAGAGTTCACAGAAAAGGGACCTTTGGGAAGGGTCAAGTGCATACCCACAAGGAAAAGTAGACACACTCACTGCAATCATCAGAAAGAGGCAGGTTGTTTTAAACACTTGGTTGAACAAACTTTGGGGAAAGCATTCACAATACGTGGATGCTATAAAAGAGCGTAAGAGAGTGGATGACAGAATCCTATAAAGAATTGAGGAAATGAAAAGGGGTACTCCTAATGCTACAGGAATTGAAAATGCCAATCGTATCATGGACAAGCACAGGGAATTCTTTGAGGAACTACAAGGGGATGTGCAGGGATTGGTAGAAGCTGCTAATGACAGATTGACAAAATTCTGCGATGATGAAGGAAAACTAAAAGAAGCAATTACATGGAAAGGCGAATGCCAATCGATACTCCAAGAAATATTGAACACAACTACTGCAAAGGACATAACATTGGATGAAGCATGTGAGCAAAATGAACGAATGATGATGATGATGGAGATCGTGATTCGTGATGTGTTAGGAGATGCAAACACATATGAGCGCCAGGATTATACGGAGCACATGTCTGCAGTTCATTTGTGGCTTAACAAAAATTAGTTAATGATGAATTTGTTAACTTTTTATGCTTAAAACTTTTTCGAAAAGGCACGTCCTTTTGCAAACTAATGTATAAATATTCGTTGTTGGATAGTAGTAGAAGATAGATTTAGAATAGGATATACTGCCGTAAGAATTACATTTTTAGAAACGATGACATTCAAGGAGACTATGTTTGCATGTATGAATTTTGAAGGAGATAATGAAAGACTTTTGATTTAGTGGCTTCATTGTGGTATCAATTGTTTGTTGGATTCTTGAGATTATTTGATTGTCTCCAATTTGATGTTTCTTGGTTGTTTGAATTGAAGTATCAAGTATATATTCGATTTATCAGTACATATTTGTTGTTTCCATGTAATTTGGTTTATTGGATTTTTTAAAGAAGAATTAAAATTCCTTTCAATCAATTATAGTAATCTGGGAATGTCATTTGAGTCAGTAAGAAGAATCAAATATATAGATTTGATATTCTGCCTCAAGTAAGGTTTATCAATTACACTCTTGCATGTTTATACCAGTTGTAAACTCATAGTTATATGCTAAACAATTAGAGGACCTGCTAGATAGAAACCATTCATTAAAAACTTTCATTTGACTACGTTTTACCCAATACGGCACTGGTCTCCCTTTTTTACATTACATTAGTTTTATTCATTTCATTTGACATCTCTTAATTGAACATATTAATTCATACCTCGATATTGCATATACAATTTATACCAAAGTAGGATCATATCTTTCCACTGTTAAATTGCCATTTGTGGATAGTTGGATCAAGTAGGAAACATAAATTCAAAATCTGTGTCGCTCAAATAGGTGCACCCACCTAGGTCTAGCAAAGACTTAAGAGTAGAGGGTTCAACCATATTGGTTGGCCTTGTCAGTTGACCAATAACGTAGTGAGAGTGTGGCAACCTCTCGTGGTTCATTCAACCAACATTTTTGAGACCCAACAAATTGACAACTCTGTTGGGGAAAATTTAGAGAATTGTCTGGTAGTAGACAACCTTTCCATATAAAGTAACTAAAGAAAACCATAATTGAAATTTGAAAGAAATCGACTCCGTTGGGTAAGATAACCACAAAATGTTTTCTCACTTTTAGAAAAAGTGGGTGGCAACTCTGAATGAATAAAAAGATTGAGACTGATAAAATAAAATATAAATCAGAAAGAAACCATCCTAGAGTCTAGACTATCACAGTTACTCACAACATGCAAGGAAGAAGATCTTTGTGCAGAGATAGTGATGGTCCTGATGATAAAGGAAAGTCAACTTACAAAAACAATCAAGGCAAGAAAGTATTTAATGAATTGGACACGGTAGCTAAAAATAAAGCATCGAAACTATTGCTGGAAACACATAAGTCATATGAAACACTTGCAAACGAATAAAGCTCACCTAAAGAGCTCCACACTCTTGAGGGGAGGAGAAATCCTTCCCACCCAGTAGACATTGGGAAAGCTGACGAGCACATGGCTGAGTTTGAAGCTAGAAAAAGGAGAGAGTATGAAGATGAACAAGGAGAAACACTCTATGAGGGAGGTCTTGAGTATGATGAGACATCTGAAGAAAATCGTGAACTTACGGCATGAGATGAAGAAGATACACAGTGGGAGCAAATGAGGCAACATGCAAAAAGATTAAGGGTAGAGTATGAGCAACAACTTCAAGCAATGGAAGAACTGAGAAAGATGAAGTTACACAAAGCTCAAATCAAAACATCAGTGACTGAGTCACCCAAATATACACCCCCCATAAAAGCAAAAATATGAAGCCATCAAGTTCCCCTCAATCCCACTGAAATCAGCCTAGGAATCAATATAGAAACACAAATGCTCCACCACAACACCGAAATATTCAACCACCTCCTCATCAACAGTATGTACCCCCACAAGGCCCACAATATATGGCAAATAATAACCCACTCTACCAACATCAGCATTTCCAAAATCCCCCTCCACAATGCACAACAATGATTAGACAATTTGATCTTGCTGGATTTCAGATCTACCCTTACCCCCTGGACAACAATTGGAGGAACTTAGTCCCTAAATTCATAGGAAGTAATCCAGTTATAGCTGAGGAACATCTGAGAAATTTTAAAGCAGTCATTCAGGACTTGGACATACAGTATGAGGATGTACAAATGAGACTATTTATGATGTCATTGATTGAGGATGCTAGAGACTGGTTTAGTAGTTTACCAACTGCATCCATTTATTCAATTCAGGTGTTCCATGAACAGTTTCTTCAACAATATGGAAATCAGTGTGCATCAGATTTTGCCTTGCATGAGTTAGTGACTATCCAAAAGCATCAGAATGAGTCAGCCTTTGATTTTAACCAAAGTTTTGTTAAATTACATAATAAAATACCTCAGGCATCTAAGTTGGCTGATCCTGCTGCGTTGAGTATCTATTTGAAAGCCTTTGACCCCAAGACAGGATATGAATTGAGAAACAAAGGTCCTAGGAATCTAGCTGAGGCCCAAAAGATAGCCTTAACCATTGAAAATAATAGGAAAGCTGTAGGGATGTTTTCTAAAAGGGAAAACCCTAGGGTTCCCCAATATGCTCGCCCAAACAGACAAGAGAACACTTATAGGAATGAAAGACCAAGGCTGCATGACATGCCTTATAATACCAATTGGAAATATGGGAAGCTGGTAAATGATAGGCCAAGAAATAAAGAAACACCAGATCCATTAAAAAGAAAAGGGACATATATGGTAGATAAAAGTCCCTGGTGTTCAGTCTGTTATGCACCACATTCCCTTGAACATTGTGTAGCAGCTCAGTCAGTACTAGAAGAAGGCACACTGGAAAATGATGGTGGTGAAGACCAGAGTTTCTACCTAACTTCCCACACTCTTAACTCTTTGGAGCAAGAATATGCCTCTTTAGAGGAGGAATGATATGAATATAATGTCAATCACCAAAAATACCATGTTCACATGGCAGAGCAACATGTTTTCTCTAATCATGAAGAAAATGATAATGAGCAAGATCCCCCTATTGCATCAAGTCAAACAAATAGATGCAATATAAGAAGACCAAGTGAAGAAGAGATTAAAAGATTGAAAATTGCTGCAGTGGAGGAAGCCAGAAAAAAATATCGTTTGAGAAACATAACGATGAATAGAGATGAGGGTGTCCCAAGACGGATATTTATAAAAAATAAAAAGGCATCAGATGAGACATCGAAAGGGACTGATGATAAACAACCAGACAAAAGAGAAGATAAAAGGATCCCCTAAGGAGGAAAGTAAGAAATTTCCCATTGAAAAGCAAAAGCTAGATCAAACATCCAAAAGGGAAAAGGAAGGAAACAAAGGAGAATGCATTGAACCTAAAAAGGCAATCAAAACTGAAGGTACATCCTTTGATTTTATACAAGCTTTATCTCAATTGAAAATGTCTGTCCCATTAATTGAAATGATGAAAATCAAGGAATATAGGGAAAACACTATACAATTAATTTCTAATGGAAATCAAAATATAAGCCCTGAAAACAAAGAGGTCTCTGAAATAAATAATAAAAGGAAGGAGGTAAAAATCCCAGAGGCCTGCCTAATGAACACACCACAAATTGACCCATTCTTCACAACTTTACTCATAAGCGGCAAACTAGTAAGAAATTGCATGATAGACTTGGGTGCCTCCATGAATATCATGCCAGTAGGGGTGATGAAGTAGCTCGGTTTGTGGATAGATGTGGAAGGAGGTAAATGCTACGCCATGGATAGCAGGCCTGTCTCGGTTGTGGGAATCATGAAGAATGTGGAAGTAAGGTTAGCAACTTACCCACAAGCTACTTACACTATTGACATAACTGTAATTGACACACCTCCCCAGTTTGGAATACTTCTATCAAGACAGTGGACTGCTGCAGTAGGAGGCAATGTACAATTTGACTTATCATATGCCACCATACTAGTGAATGGAGAAGAGGTAAAATTGTATAGAGAACCTAGAATGAATCAAATTGTTGAATACGCTCCTCAAGATCCACTTAATTATTTCTGTGATGTTGATTTGGGGAGTTTTAGAGTGGAGCTATCTCAACCTGAATTGGTAAGCAAAGATCCAATTGATCAAAATATTTCTGAAAATCAATAAGGAATATGGAAAATGTACTTTGATGGAGCCTGCAGCCAAGAAGGAAATGGAGCTGGGATAGTTTTTATATCTCCTGATGGTTCAACTTACAAATATTCATTTTTGTTAGCATTTGAATGTACAAACAATATAGCGGAATATGAAGCTTTGCTGACTGGATTGAATTTAGCTGTTAAACATAAGATCAAAATCTTAACAGTTTTTGGAGATTCAGAGCTGGCTGTATCTCAGATCAGATCAAAATATGTAGCAAAAAATAAAAGACTAAAACAGTACAAAAATGCAATATGGGACACAATTGAACTATTTGATGCTTTCTCCATTGATTGGGTGGACAGATCAAAAAATATAATGGTAGACTTCTTGGCGAATGTAGCACTAAAACAAGATGATATCACGCTTGCAGGAGTGTCCCAAGTTGAATTCAAAGCAAGACCTGTTGTTCCGGACAATGTATATAGTTGGCAAGTTTTCAATGATGACACTGACCTTTTGAAATTCCTTCAATGTATAGACCAGTATGAGGCTCAGGAAATTGATTTCAATGCCTTTGTGGAAGAGATAGATGGAGAACAAACAGTATTCGGAAAGAAAATCCTGCAACAACTTAAGACTAATAAACTTCCCAAAGGGTTAGTGGCATTGGAAAGAGTGTATGATGGGAGTGATCGATCCCTTATGAAACAAACACCAGTCAAAAGGGAAGATATTGAAGAAATAAACTTGGGGACTAAACTGTCACCAAGGAAGGTATATATTGGAAAGAAGATAAGCCCTATTGTTCGAAGGATGCTGATTTCATTGTTAAGAAAGTATAAACATGTGTTCGCATGGTCTTATGAAGACCTCAAGGCATATAGGGAGGATTTATTTCAACATGAAATCCCGTTAAAAGCAGATGCAAAGCCTTTTAGATAGAAACAAAGGCCCATTAACCCCACTCTGGAACCAAAAATGCAGGAAGAATTGACCAAGCTTAGAGATGGAGGTATCATCAAACCTGTAAGACACTCAACATGGGTGTCAAATCTTGTCCCTATTAGAAAGAAAAATGGAGATATCAGATTGTGTGTAGATTTCAGAAATTTGAACATAGCATCTCTCAAAGATAACTACCCACTGCCTAACATGGAAGCCATACTACATAAGGTAATCGGGTGTGAGCTGCTATCTATGATGGATGGTTTTTCTGGTTATAACCAGGTTAAAGTCAAGGAATGTGAGCAGTACAAAACAACTTTCACGACTCCATGGGGAACATATGTATATGTTAGAATGCCTTTTGGTCTCACTAATGCGGGAGCAACCTTTCAAAGGGCTATGGACTTAGCATTTGCTGACTTGATCAATGCTATAATGGTGGTGTATCAAGATGACCTTACAACTTACACAAAAAGGGCTAAAGATCATATAGGGCATCTTGAAAAAATATTCATTAAAGCTTTAGAATATGGCATTAGTTTGAACCCTAAGAAATATCATTTTGCTATTACAGAGGGAAAACTCTTAGGACACATTGTATCAAAAGAAGGAGTTAGGATAGATCCTGAGAGAGTTGAGGCTATAGATAAGGTTCCTATCCCTAAAAATGTGAAAGCCATCCAGTCATTCTTTGGGAAGATTAATTTTGTTAGAAGGTTTGTGTCCAACTTTGCTGAGATTGTCAAACCCATATCAAAAATGTTAAAGAAAGGACAAAAGATTGAATGGACCCCAGAAGCATTAGAAGCCTTTGTATCCATTAAAAGAGCCATTAAGGAAGCCCCTGTCCTCAAGTCTCCTGATTTCACAAAACCTTTTCAAATATTTTCATTTCCTTCCCTACATACAATAGCTGCTGTCATGTTACAGAAAAATGAGGATGGTCATGAGCAACCTGTATCTTTCTTTAGTAAATCTTTACAGGGATCAGAATTGAAGTATGACATAATGGAAAAACAAGCCTTTGCATTGGTAAAGGCCACAAAAGCTTTTAGGCCATATCTTGTTGGAGCCAAAGTAATTGCATATGTTCCTCACGCAACAGTCAAAGACATCTTGACATAATCAGAAGTGATAGGAAGAGGTGCAAGTGGATAAACAAAATTCAGGAATTTGATATGGAAATACAGACTACTAAATTGATAAGAGGCCAAGGATTGGCCAGATTAATGGCAGAAACAAACATTGAGGCAAATCAAATCTGCAATGTACAAGAAGAAGGAAATGCAATTGCAAGAATTGAGCATACACCCTGGTACACAGACATCATGCATTACCTTAGGAACACAAAATGCCCGAGAGGACTTAGTGATAACCAGAAAAGAACTTTAAAACTGCAGGCTTCTAAATATGTATTTATAGAAGGAGATCTATTCTGGAAAAACAAAGATGGAATGTTGTTGTTATGTTTGGATGAGTCACAAGCTGATCATGTTCTGAAAGAAATGCATGAAGGAGTCTGTGGAAGGCATTATTCAACAAAGACAACTGCACATAAAATCCTCAGGGCAGGTTATTACTGGCCAAAAGTTTTCAATGATTCATTTTCATATGTAAGGAAGTGTGAAGCATGCCAAAAGTTGTCAGGGAAAATGAAGTATGAGGGAGCTCTACCACTCAGACCTATGCAGGTTGAAGCCCCTTTTCATTAGTGGGGGATTGATTTCATTGGGGAAATACAAGAGAAATCGAGTGGAGGACATAGGTGGATACTAGTGGCCACTGATTACTTCACCAAATGGGTGGAGGCAATCCCAACCAAGCAAGCAACAAGTAAAGTTGTGATCAACTTTTTAATGGATAACATTATTACTAGATTTGGTACGCCATTGAGAGTGATTACAGATAATGGCATGTGTTTCAGGTCTGATGAGTTCAAAGCGTTTTCTAGGACATATGGCATCAATGTTTCTTATTCTGCCCCATATCATCCGCAAGCCAATGGTCAGGCAGAATCTAGCAACAAGAGTCTTTTAAAAATCATAAAAGGATGCTCGGTAAGAACAAAAAATCTTGGGATTCAAAGTTAAGATTGGTTGTATGGGCAGATAGAATTACTATTAAAAAGGCAATTGGGAAATCCCCATATGAATTAGTCTATGGAACACAAGCTAGGATGCCTTTGCAAAATTTATTGCTAGTTTACAAATTTATTCTTCAAGAAGATATAGATGTTCCTGAACCAATGGAGGAGAGAATGGAGCAACTTGAAGAACTTGATGAAATAAGGAGAATAGCTCAAAACCATAACATGAAATTGCAAGCACAAATGAATATTTGTTTGACAAAAAAACAAAAAATAGAAAATTTGAAAAAGATGATATAGTATTGATGTGGAATGCTAGGTGCCAAGAGAAGGGAAAACATGGAAAATTTGAGGCACTATGGTTAGGACCTTTTGTTATTATTGGCAAGCAAGGAGAGGATTCATATTATTTGCAAAATATGAGTGGTGAAGAATAGGAGTTGCCTGTATATGGGCAATTTCTAAAAAACTTTTTCTCTTAAAAGTCATAGAGGATCAAGGGTTGCCAGTGCATGGACAACTCTTGAAGAAAAACTTCTCATAAACTTTCCATGCATAGTAGTATAGGAAGTAAAGGATATAGGAAATTGCTAGTACATGGACAATCCTGGAAATCCTTATTTGATCTTTTTTCCATGTACAATAGTTTAGGATCATTTTCCATCTCCACTTACTTTCATCCATAATGTTTGGTGTACTCACCCAGAGATCTAGATCCTTGCAATGATCTCACAATAATTCATCCCCAGACAGAACCACTGTTGGAACTGTGAAATTTTGATAACTTCATTCACCCTTCATGATTATTAGTCTCCAAAAAAGGATCATAATACAGACATAAAAATCCTCACATAGCATTTTTTACCGAAATCCGATTTAAATTTTGCCATAAAGCCCCATAAATTTCATCTAGCCTTAAATCTTTAACATATGAAAATATCTGCATAAGTTGATGCAGGTCTCATCGATGATAATATACATATCCTCAATATATCGGCAAGACATCAGAAGGGTCATACCGATAAAGTTATACACTAAAAGAATGTGGGTTTGTATTTCTTATTGGCAAGCCAAAAGGTATCGGCGTGACGATGTAAGGTCATATCGAGCTAGGTTACCTTTTACCGATTGGAGTAAAGTAAAGTCTATCGGAGAGACTTTGGTCATCTGAGAGAGGTTTCAAAACACTGCCCGAAGCGTTATTGGTCTTGTTGATAAAGCAAAGGGAGGACTCACTCGGTGAGACAAATGATGCTGGGGAGAGTTCAGGAAGTCTTACCGACCCCTCGGGTTACACTGACAGAACTGAGCATGCGGAGATAAAAGATGCCGAGAAGATAATGCACATGGTCTCGCCGAAGAAAAAGTGTATCGGTGAGATATGTCTCAGCGGGCAGATCTAGGAGACATTACAGTGAGTATCATTTTGTCGGCAAGACAAATGATTGGTCTCGGCGACATACGTCGATAAAGTGAAACATCTCGGTGAGACGAAGAGCTTTCAGAGTAAGGTGAAGAACCGTTGGCCCGATTCATTAAGTTTGGGCGATAGTTGCTTCGGTGAAGGTCATGGCGATATAAAAGCAAAAGGAAAGAAATTATCGGGGAGATTTGTGATGTCGGGGGAACTGCAAGACGTCTTAGCGGATGGGTGAATGTTGAACAAGCAGATTGGCCATAGATTTGAAATGTCTTGCCGATATGATCCGTGATGTGACAGTGAGAATTTAGAAAAACTTGCAGCATTCATGTCTCAGTAAAGACATTAATGGCGCCACAAAGCGTAAAAGATTTTGCATATCAGGGTATGCTCAATTGAAATCATTGTTTCACGAAATTGAAAGTGAAGGAGAGCAAGGGAACCAACAAAACAATTAGGGCATTCATCTAACTTGGATTTATGGGCAAAATACAGTAAGTTTCTCATCTTCTCAGAACTCATGAATTTTGAATATGGAAGGCACTAGTTGAGAAAAAGCAAAAGGAAGAAAACCTGGGGAGGGTAATCCATCAAAAGCAAAGAAGCAAAAGACTGAATTGCAACCAGAGGGCACTGAAAGGAAGTTGAATCAAGACCTCATAGACCAGTTACTTGGTTCTGGGCCTAAAGCTAGGCGTTTTGCACAACTCAAAGCGGAGATTGAAAAATTAGACTACAAATGCAAATTCATAGGGGATGTTTGGACTCCAATTAGGGGGTATGAGTTATTCAATTTCCATTATCACAGGAGAAATCGCTCTGAGCCAGTATGCAATCCATGGAGGCTCAATTTGGGAAAATTAGTGTGCCCTAATGTCTTTATTGATGTCGAACTGGTAAAATTGTTGGCTGGACATTATAACCCGAAGAATAAAGCTATATGTGACTTGTCAGGGAATCCATTGATACATTTGTTCGAGAATGCAATAGCTAAGGTTTTCAGATTGGAAGGAATATGCAATGAGAAAATAATATGTGAAGAACTGGATAGTGAATTCAGAAGAATGGACACCATTTATAAGGGATGAAGATTACCCCTGCACAGAATAAGATGTCATGGCAAACCTACTCCGATGGAAGACAGTGAGGGACCACCATTTCATGTAGATCTCTTCGAACCCTACCTGAAGTACACTTATTTTTCAGTGGGATAGGTATTGGGGATGGAAGTCCCAGAACATATGGTGGTTGTGCCCATGGTGATTGTTGCATATTTTCAGTATCACAATTCTAGATCATTTGATTATGCTTCACATGTATTTAAGGAACTGGATGCATGGTTGATAGCGATAAAGAATGGTGCCTCTGTTCTCCATCTCAAGAATTATTCACTGTTGATGCACTTAGTGTTGTATTTTGGATAAGAGTTAGGTATATGGCCCCAGGAGCTGAGGATTTCACAATCTGACAAGGAAGGTAGGCCATTGCCTGTTCAATTATGGACTGTTGTTTGGGACAGTAGGTTTGCCAATTCAAATTTCCTGCATTTTGAAGAATTCTTTGTGAAACCTTTGTATAGATTTTTTAATCATCCTTGTGATTATTCCTTATCTGAAGAAGTGAAGAGGTTTCTCAGGCCTAAAGATTATAATGGACCAATCAACCAAAACTGGGGGGATTGGTACTGCTTAGAAAATGCCACAATGATTAGAGTTTATGGCTTTGAGGATACACCATTCATTTTGCCTAGAACTGTCCTAGATAAAATTGCATATTTAGAAATTTTTAGGCAAATGGATTTCTCCAGTGTCATAAACTTAAGTTGATGTGGGAAACAGGACTTTATGCCCAATACATTGTGTTTTGGTGATTTTACTGTATTGGCAAAGGAGGGTTACAATCTGATTCTGGATAAACTATTGCACTACAACATGAGAAGAGCACCATCAAAAAAAAACTTTGACCCAGAGGGATATATCCACTTTGCCAGACAAAGAATAAATTTTGGAGGGTACCAGCATGTACCCTATAAATCTGATGATATAACCAGAAACCTGGAGGCAGAGGAAGCAGAAATGGTGATTGAGAAACATGATCAGGAGTTGGTGGATGCTGAGTTGTTATCCTCCATTAAAGGGATATCATAAGCTGACAGGCCACAAGGCTCATTTGAGAAGGTATCAAGAATAAGGACTCAAGATTATGCCTATGTTGCTAGAGAAACAGATGTTGAGGAAACTATGGATGTAGATACGAGACATGAAGACTATAGGTCTTTTATATCAGTTGATGAATTTGTAAAGACCTCGAAGTTTAAAACACTTTTATATAAGCAAAAAGGGAAAGAGATAAGGGGACTGGTTGACAATGTCACTCCAGGAAATGAAGATCAACTATTAAAAAGCTTAAGGGATAAGGTAGACAAAGAGATGACGAACATGACCCCTGAAAAGGGAAGGGAGATGCTAGAAAAAGCAGGTGTTATGATTTTCCCAGGTTTGGATCTGCATTCTGCTTTAGTTTTTGATAGTTTCTTAAAAGATAACAATGGTACCCATAAGCTCAGCATAGAGAAGGTGACAGAGGTATACACAAGATCAAGATACAATCCTGATGATGAAACATTGATGATTTGGGCCTTGTATCCTCCTCACAAGAAATCAATTGTTATTGATATTGAGAAGGCATTCAAACATGTCATGACCCTGAAGGTTGGAGAGGTTGATCCTGTTGCAACTGCAAACATTGGGATAAATATAGCCAAGTTGAATAAAGCCCAAATCCAAGCATTGATCAAGGAGAGGGAGATGTATAAAACCAATAATGAGAGAATGTTGAGAGAGAATGAACGTCTAAAAGACTTGGTAGGTGCTATAATAGGGCCAACAAAGATGCTCACCCAAGGTGAGAGTTCACTGGAAAAGGGACCATTGGGAAGGGTCAAGTGCATACTCATAAGGAAAAGTAGACACACTCACTATAATCATCAGAAAGAGGCAGGCTGTTTTAAACACTTGGTTGAACAAACTTTGGGGAAAGCATTCACAATACGTGGATGCTATAAAAGAGCATAAGAGAGTGGATGACAAAATCCTAGAAAGAATTGAGGAAATGAAAAGGGGTACTCCTAATGTTGCAGGAATTGAAAATGCCAATCGTATCATGGACAAGCACAGGGAATTCTTTGAGGAACTACAAGGGGATGTGCAGGGATTGGTAGAAGTTGTTAATGACAGATTGACAAAATTCTACGATGATGAAGGAAAACTAAAAGAAGCAACTACATGGAAAGGCGAATGCGAATCGATACTCCAAGAAATATTGAACACAACTACTGCAAAGGACATAACATTGGATGAAGCATGTGAGCAAAATGAACGAATGATGATGATGGAGATTGTGATTCGTGATGTGTTAGGAGATGCAAACACATATGAGCGCCAGGATTATACGGAGCACATTTCTACAATTCAGTTTTGGCTTAACATAATCTAGTTAATGATGAATTTGTTAACTTTTTATGCTTAAAACTTTTTCGAAAAGGCATGTCCTTTTGCAAACTAATGTATAAATATCCGTTGTTGGATAATAGTAGAAGATAGATTTAGAATAGGATATACTGCCATAAGCATTACATTTTCAGAAACAATGACATTCAAAGAGACTATGTTGCATGTATGAATTTTGAAGGAGATAATGAAAGACTTTTGATTTAGTGGCTTCATTCTGGTATCAATTGTTTGTTGGATTCTTGCGATTATTTGATTGTCTCCAATCTCATGTTTCTTGGTTGTTTGAATTGAAGTATCAAGTATATATTCGATTTATTAGTACACATTTGCTGTTTCTGTGTAATTTGGTTTATTGGATTTTTTAAAGAAGAATTAAAATTCCTTTCAATCAATTACAGTAATCTGGGAATGTCATTTGGGTTAGTAAGAAGAATTAGATAATTATATTTGATATTCTGCCTCAAGTAGGGTTTATCAATTACACTCTTGCATGTTTATACCAGTTGTAAACTCATAGTTATATGCTAAACAATTAGAGGACCTGCTAGATAGAAACCATTCATTAAAAGCTTTCATTTGACTCCGTTTTACCCAATAAGGCACTGGTCTCCCTTTTTTACGTTACATTATTTTTATTCATTTCATTTGACATCTCTTAATTGAACATATTAATTCATACCTTGATATTGCATATACAATTTATACCAAAGTAGGATCATATCTTTCCACTGTTAAATTGCCATTTGTGGATAGTTGGACCAAGTAGGAAACATAAATTCAAAATCTGTGTCGCTCATATAGGTGCACCCGCCTAGGTTTAGCAGAGCCTTAAGAGTAGAGGGTTCAACCATATTGGTTGGCCTTGTCAGTTGACCAATAACGTAGTGAGAATGTGGCAACCTCTCGTGGTTCATTCAACCAGCGTTTTTGAGACCCAACAGGGCATACTATGGTGGCTCGTATTTTGATCAATTTGGATATCTCCAAACCACTCCATGGTGATGTGGTCTTGATGGTGGCATACCAACATTGGAAGCAGCTTCTGGACTATGAGGGGCTCCCTTTTCGTTGCAGGCATTGTTTCTCTGTTGGTCACTTGGCTTTCGGTTGCCCTCTTGCTCGCCGAAAGGGTGCTGCTACTTGGTGGAAGGATGGTCTTACGAACCATCTCACTATTGGTTCTCCCCCTTCAGATTGTTCCTCTGAGGAGGGAGACCCTTCTGAGCCAACTCGACCGGTTATCCTTGCTGTGGAACCTCTACCCCGTTGTATTGTCTTTGTTTCGTCAAAACCTTTTGCTGTCGATGTCTCGCCTGAACCTGCCTGTCCTTCATTGAACGATTATGCTCGTCTTTTGTCTGCTCTGATCTCTGATGCTTCACTATTGGTTCGCCCACTGTGTGGTGGCTCCTCTCCCATGGTGGTTGGTGGGGATCTGCTCCCCCCACCTCTCTCGTTGGTTCCCGACTCCGAGCCTTCCTAGTCTGTTGTGCTGCGGAAGAAGAAAGGACTCCCCAAACCCGTTGCCTCTTCTAGGCCTCGGGTTCGTGGAGTATGTTTTGACCCCCTGTTTCAGAGGTTGTTTAATTTTAGGTTGTTCAACAGCTACTAGTTGGTTGTTTCTACTGGTTCTTCTAGTTCATGTTCTATTTGAACTATGCTTTCTTTTGGCCCTTTGGGCTTTCTGTGTAAAGGGTACAACACCCTGTAAATGCTGCTTATCTTTTCAAAAACATTAATTTTTTTTTCAACAAATCCACCATTACTGGACTACTTGACAAAGGTTCTTCATAACATTAAAACAAATTCCAACAAGTACACCATTATTGGACTAATTGGACAAAGGTTCTTCATAACATTAAAAAAAATGAAAAAATCCAACAAATTCACCATTATTGCTACTTGCGCAAAGGTTCTTGATAACATCTAAACTTCAACTTAAGGTTGAGATAAATGTAGGAACAACCATAGTTCTTTTGGGATGACAACAAAGCCTATTCCTTGAGAAGGGAAACTTTTCTAATCATAGAGGATATATATTTTACAATATCAGTGGTAACTTCCAATGAAAAATAAATAAAAATTACAAATGAAAATAAATTGAATCTACTCATTCACATAAATCTTTAAAGGAGTTTCAATTTTCATTTTCTTATAAAAATTGTTAATTTTACATGCAGGGAAAACAAATTTTATATTTTGTCCATCTTGCATCATTTGTATAAAAAATTATATTAAATCATCAAGAAAAATATGTATCATACAATATTCTTTTAACATTTGAGCAAAATTATTCAGTAATATAAGTCCATGCTCTACAATTAATTTAACTACTTCACTTTTTAATCTAATAATATCCAATGGAATATCAAATAGATAATATTCTCCATGCAATGTAGTCTAGTCGACTCCACAATGATCTTAACCTATACCCATTTGCATTTATTTGATGATTATGCTAAGACATCAAATATATCGTATTCTCTATGGAATATGATTAACTCCACGATGATCCAACTCCATGTCCATTAACAAATTTTGACTCATGCATCAACAAGAAAAAAGATGTAAAAGGATGACCTTAAATCACTCCTAACCTTATTGTTAGCTGATTTTTGGATTTGATTGTGTAAGAATTTTTGCATCAACGTTTCATATCACACTTGTGATCCATCATTATGATGAAGAAGAGAGCATGAGTAAAAATGGTAATTGTTTGTGGTATGATAATATAAGAGAATTTCAAGAACTTATGTATAAATATATCAATATTTTTCCCTATTAATTTTATAGACCATATCATACTAATTGGCAATTGTTTGCGGTATGATAATACTTTTAATTTAGCAAGAACTGTGATAGTGATAATTGTGTTTTAGATATTCAAACGGTATTTGTAACATCATAGAATGAACTTTAAACATTGGTACCTATTAGCATTTCATAAGCACCCATAGTTGTTGTTACTAGTTTTTTTAATCTATGCAATATAGCATATAAAAAATAACAATAACATATTTTTTCTCTATTTTTACAAAATCATTTAATTTTTTTCATTTCTCAAATTTTCCTCGATTAAACGATATTCACTTTTACTACAACTTTCAATGCCAAATAACATATAAAAAATAACAATAAAAGATTTTTTCTCTATTTTTACAAAATCATTAATTTTTTCATTTCTCAAGTTTTCCTCAATTATATGATATTCACTTTTGCTACAACTTTCAATGCCAAATACTAGGATGCTACCATACTTTTGTCAATTTTCCTTGCACTATATCCAACTAAGCCCTGCAACTATAACATTGCCATACACTGTGACACAAACTTGCGACTGCACATACAAGCTTTGAACACTTCAGTTTTCATGACCTCTGATCAAGACCGTGGCTCAACCAAATATCTCCAACCAGCTTCACTGTAATTAATTGGCATCCCACTCCCATCTTTGCCAACCCAACCTGACAACACATTATATGGTAAACATCCTATAAGATATCCACTTCTCCATTACCCTAATAATGGTGGCCTCGTATAAAACAACACTTCTACTTTACATATTAGCTTACCATCTGAAATTTTTGTTTCTTGTTTAACATCATAAAATGCTTTCACTATTCAAAATACGTTTGCCATGTGATGATAATTATCTTAGGAATTTTATGATATAAGTTATACTTCTTCATAGGTAATCTATACATCTGCTTGCTATATTTCTCACTTGAATTAGTGCTACATTTATGTCCTTTTCAATAAAACACTTCTCCATAACATGAGGATCCTCTGATAATTGAAGTTGTCCAAAATTAGAATTGCTATCAGACTAAAACTTTCAAATTTGTCAAATAAATATATTAGGTACCTGTAGTCACCCAAAAATAATATTAATTAAATAAATACTTGTTATTTATTTAATTTTGCCTATCTCCCTTATCCACGACCTTTAATTAAAAAAATCATTTATTTAATTAAAGTTAATCTAAATTCCTACATTCCCCTAATCTTTCTTAGGTTAATTAATCCTTGATTAATTGACCTTATCCCCATCCTAACCCTTATTATCCCATTCTCCAACTTTTAACTCCACCTAAGTTAATAAACCCTTGGTTTATTAACTCAACCCATCCTCATTAATCAATTAATCCTTGATTAATTGATTTAACCGTCGTCCCTAATCATCATTATGATTATTTCCTAATTTTAAATTCCTACATCTCACCTACCCCCACTAACCTCTTACACAAGCCACCCTACCTCTTACACACATTTAATGCCTCTCTTTCCAATATGTGCTCACACATGTGTGAGCACACCTCCCTCTATCTTGTGACACTTGTCACAAGGCTAATCAATCTCAACCCTCCATTAGCCATTGATTTCTTCCACCAAAATTCTATATAATGAAGCCTTGCCTCTCATTCTTATAACACACATTCATCCCATCCTCATGCTGTCCAAATCTCCATAAAATCCATCTCCATCCTACCATCATCATGCTAAAATATTGAGCAACAAGATCCCTTCAATCATTGGAGCAAATCTACAAGACAAGGGTGCATCTTGTGAGTTCAATCCATGAAGAGGAAGGAGCAATGAAGGTATAACATATTTGTGTTTATTTCTTATGCATTTTCATCTATTCTATCATTTATCTTCATATTCATCTTTCCCTTATTCATTTTGGTACACCCAATGGGTTACCCCACCCTTTTCTAATGTTTCTTGAAGTTTTTGTGAGTTTCAAAGCTATAGGTTACATTCTTGGACAAAAACTGCAAAACTGCACCTCTGTTTCCCAAAAAGCCGCCTTTGTTTGAGTAGAAGCACAACTTCTTCACAGTTTTGCCCCTTTGTTTTTGCTTTATAAAGTTGTGCCTTTGTCACGAATTGTTGCGCTTCCGTTCTCTAGCATTGTTTTCATCAATTTCACCTAAATTTAAGGTTTTATTTGGCTTCTAATATCTTGTTTTGTAGGTCCTCATCATCCTAACACTCTGTTTTGCAGGTCCATCCATCATTCTCATGCTTAAATTAGGTGTTTTTAAAGTTTTGTGAGACTAAGGTTTCATATAAGCTTTCTAGGGCACCTAGGATTTTCTTCATTTTCAATTTATTTCCATTACATTTGGGGGCATATCTTGGCTAGATATACATGTTTTGAGCCCCCCCATATGTTCATCAACCCATTTCCCCACCTGGGTTAGTCCAAAACCTCATTTTCTGACCCCCAGAAGCTATTTTTTGGCTTTGTTTGCAAAGTTGTGCTTCTGTTCACAAAGTGGTGCCTTTGTTTTTACAAAAGTGCAATTCTGTGCATAAAGTTGCGCCTCCATTTTAGGAGACACATTCAAGGGTTTATCAAGTGTTTGTGGCATCAATTTTGCATTTTGGGGTCCCTACCTGCATTTTCTAACTGTTTCCTAAAATTGGTCATTGAAAAACATCAATTTTTGGCCTCTGGAAAGCTGTTTTTTGAGCTAATCTACAAAATTGGGTCTCTATTCACAAAATGGTGCCTTTGTTTTAACAGATGCACGACTTTATCTGCAAAGTTGCGCCTGGGTTTTAGGTTGCATGTTTAAGCTATTTTTGCATCTAATCTCTGTTTTCGGGTTGCTAATGTGTTGCAAGTCTCCAATCTTCTTCTAAGGCAAAAATCATCAAATATCTATGCTTATATTCATGCTAACAATCTTTTTTTTATTATATTATCATCTAAACACTTATTTTCCAGCTTGAAATCGATTGTCAAAGGCAAAATCATCAAACTACTAACAATTTCTTGCAGATTCGTTTGTCCAAGGCTTTCTTTTTCCACTAATCTAGGCACATTTCATTTCTTAAGGTTAATGAACTTTTGTTTGATGTGTCTTTGAGTGAGTGGTGTGTATGCTCTCCTCTCGCACCTAGTGTGATCTTGAGGATCAATAACATCACTTACTCTTTTTCTTTTTCTTTTTATCCCAAGGAACCCAACGTGTGTATACTCTCCCCTCATGCTTCGTGCGATCTTGGGGATCAAAAACACTTGGATAATTCCTTTTAGGGGGCTTGCCTAGGGATTTCATCACCCTAGGGGACGACTCCAACTCCTGTGTTCTGACGAAGTATAAAGAGCAGGAGGTGAGAAAGCTCTCTTGGAAGTGGAATTTTGGCAATCAAGCTAAGCCTCCAAGAACTTTATACCTTGGAGAAGTGAAGGTGGAGAGTGGGTTACCCTCTCCTCTCGATTGTTTGACATTGTTCCCTTTCAACTACGGATTTGAGCCTCCTGTACCCTTGCGGTATATAGAGGACTCCCTAGCAACCTTGTGTATACTAGATTAAAACCTTTTGACCGTAGCTTAGTGTGGTGCAAGGAATGCGGATCATACCCTGAAGTTACTCACCACATACTCCCTTAGATTGAGATAGAAATCCTTGTGGTGAACTTCAGTAGTTCCCAAGGAGAGAGAAAAGGTGAGCCCATGGTGTTCATTGACGACCTTGTGCCATTGGATCTCTAGCTATCTGCCTTCGCGAGAAAGGGTGCTCCAGTGAACCACCCAAGTATCAAGGAGTATTAGCCCAAACTTGCTTGGGTGGTGGGCCCACTCTAAGCTATAATCCCACTTGAATAATTGAGGATTGTGCAAGTGCTTGAAGTGTCTTCTTGTGTTATAACCAGTGGAAAATGAATCAACCAAGGGGCTGAGGATTGAACATACACTGCAAAAATCCATCAAACTTGGCAACTTTGTTTGTTTGTGTGCTTTCAATTCTATCTCCTAGTCAAGCAAGCAAAACCTTCACCCCACCTCGACCACTTCTTCCCAACCATCCTTCACATCCTAATTATACCACCTTTTCCATCCTAATCATCCCCTTTCACCTAATCACCCCATCCTAGTCTACTATTTTCATCCTAATCACAACTTATCTCATCATAACCATACCCTATTATCCTAAACATCTATTTTCATCCTATTCCCCCTTCTTCTTAATCACCTTATCCTACTCATCCCATCATAATCCTCTACAATCATTCTAATCATCCACCTTGTCCAAATCATCCCATAATCTATATCCAATCCATTCTTAATCCTCCATTTAGGACCCTAAGACTAATTTTCCTAATCCATTTGAGTTCCTAATCATCTTCCATAATCCCTACCCAATTTCATCATTAATCTTGGTCCTAATATCCCCTATCCTCCATCATCCTTAATCCTCATCCTCCATCATCATCCTTAATCCACACCCCCCATTATCATCCTTAATCCTCATCCCTCATCATCATTTTAATCCAATCCCCCTTTCCAACCAAATCCCAATCTAATCCATCTATCCTCATCCAAATTCAATCAACCATTATCCATTTATCTTCTCAATCAAGCATCCAAATCCCATCCTTAATCAAAAAATCATCACTTGAACATCAAAATTTGGTTAAGGATTTAATTTCCTTCATACATCATATCTTTCCATCATTATCTAAATCATTCATCTAAGGATCCTATCGGTAATCCACTATCATCCAATCTCCCAATCAAAAATCAAGACCTTAGTTTGATTTCATCTTTAATCCAAACTTGCTTAAGAACATTAGCCTATCTAAATTATAGTTAATCCAAAATCCACCATTTACCTTCCATCCATGTCCATGTCCTCACTGTCCATCCATCCATTTCCTTCCATCCCTCCATATTCCATCCTTCATCCACCCATCACCTTCCTGTCATCCCCTCCATCCATCCCATCCATCCACTCATGTCCAATCAATACCCTTTCCATGTCCATCCATCTTCCATCCATTCCAACCTTTCCATATCCCTTGTGAACCCCATATTTCATCCCCTGTGTCAAGTAGAATTGCTTATAGATCACCTTGAATCCATTGAACAAAGTCTCCATCTTCCATCTCCCCACCTCATCCACCACCTCCTCCATCCTGTCCATCCCTCATCCACTACTATGTCCATGCTGCTTCCACTTCCATTCTTCCACTTCATCCAATCCCAACCATTTTTTCCACTTCCTTTGGGGCTCCAATCCACTTCCTTCCATCCATCCATCTCCTTTTTCCTTTCGTCCATCCACTCATCCATTTTGTCCATTCCATTTCCTTCCTTTGTCCTCCATATGCTTTTCCTGGGTCCTCCATTTCCTGTGCTGGGATCACCTTCCATGGTCCATCCATGCCACTTTTCCTTGTCCATTCCATGTCCTTGGCCACCTCCATCCACCCCACATCATGCATACTCCCACCCCCATGATTTCCTTTCCAAGTCGAGATCAAAAGCATCCCTCTTCTGCATCTCCCGTCACCTCATGATCCTAATCCTCCACAAGATCCCATCACCCACATCCAAGATACCCATGAACCTCCTACTTATCAATTGGGTTCCTCCACTTTCATCCATGTGGATCTACTCCAATACCCTAAACATTCCTCCCATATCATATACCCCTCAAAATGGATTCGCATCTTGTTTCCAAAATAATAAGTATCCCATTGGCAAAAAGATTTGTCAAGCCATGCATTATCAAGGCAAAGGGTTAGGCCTACTTGAGCAAGGCATCTTAGAACCCCTTAATATAAAATAAAATCTAAAATATCATGGACTTGGATACAAAGCTCAAGATGTTGGTACATCTCCCATCTATTCCAAATACAAAATCCCTCCATCTAAAGCCAAATATCCATATTCCTCATCCTTCAAATCTATCTTGGGACCTTATGTTCCAATTGCAATCCCTCATCCCTTCCATCCATTTTGGGTCCTTATGTCCTTAAAAAAAGTACTTCATCCCCTCCATCCATCTTGGGTCCTTACATTCCACCACCTAACATTCCTATTCCAAAAACTCAATATCCTCTCTATCCATCACCTCGTACCCACAATCAAGATCAACAAAGGCACATATCTTTGAAATTCTTCCAACATACCACTTACACCAACCATAATATATCCACAACATTCATATCCATCCACCAATCCCATTGCTCTTGGAAGCAATTTGGATGCCAAATATAAAAAGCATAAAGCCAAAACTCCACAAAAATCGAAGGATCAACATGTCCCGTCAAAAAGACATGAAAAATCAAAGAAAAATATGATCCAAAATAAAAAAATTTAAATCACAAAAGCCACAAAGGCCTGTGAAGTAAACATCAAATTCAAAAACCATGTGGATTCCCAAAACACTTAAAGAAAAATCAAAATTGGCATCCAAAATTGCTCACCTAAAAGCTTCATCCAATCTTAAGTCTTTCACTCCATCTAATAATCCTTCATCACCTCCATCTATTTTGGGTCCTTATGTCCCAAAATCCACACCCGCTCCATATAAACCTCCAAATTCCAAATCCACTTCTCTTTCACAATTCCATCACCTTTCAAGGTGTGTGCCAATGTTGATCTTGCCAATATTCCCATCCACTCATTCACATGTCTTCCACCAACCCATCCATTATTCAAAATCCATGTTTCATCCTTCCATCCCTCTTATCCAATCCTTTGCATAAATCCATATCCCTCTCCATCTTTCAATCCATATTATCCCCCTTACCATAATTATACTAATGTCTATGAGCATAATAACACATAATTAAGGGATACCATCTATGGAACTAGATGCTTGATTCCTTCCTCCCCATCCGCTTGTACTCTACACTTGGGGGCAAGCTTCATCCATACCACATATCATCCACATCCTCCATTATCATTCACCATCTATCCATCATCCAATCTAAATCCACACCCCCTTCCCTCCTTTGATCTTGACAAGGTTAACGATCTACATGAGCATCACATATCCCATCTCCATTATCATATCCATATCATTCATCACTATCCCTCATCTTATCCAAACCCATCTTTCCTTCCCATCTTTGATCTTGATGAAGAGCTTAGGGGTCAAATATCCATACATCCATATCTTATCCACTTAACCTTGATCATTCATATCCTATCTCCATCCCCCTATCCTCACCAATTCATCCTCTCTTTTCACCCTTGAAAGATAGGGGCAAAATATCCATGCATGTTTTGGACAATCCCATCCTCACTCTTACTTCCATCCATGTCCTTTATGCACTACCCTTCCATCTCATGCTACTATTCTTCCATCCATGATTGCACTACCTCTAGTATGGGGTATCTTAGTCCTTTACAACTAGTCCTTGGACCTCCTATCCTTCATTCACCATCCTCTTATCTCCCATCACCTATCTTCCATCTACACAATCCATTTATCTCCTATCCACACAATCCATTTATCTCCTATCCACATCATCCATTATCTTCCCATCCTTTTCCTAAGACTTGGTTCTCCCTTGTTATTGGATCCCATCCATTCCTCTATCCTAATCATCCTATCCTCCATCCAATCTTATCTTATCCAATCCAACCATCCCCATCCAATCCTATCCAATGCAAACAAACCTAATCCATGCAATCGAATCTTGCAATCTAACACATCATCCTTAAACAATCCATCATCTTAATCCAAATCAAGCTCAAATCCATTGATCCACTTTAATCCAACTATCATCATAGGGATGTATCCTTTCCAATCCAATCATCATCATCACCAATCCATCAATCAACCCATCAATTGGTTTTTAGCTTGACTTGGAGTATAGTCCTTGTTTGCTTTTGGTTTGTTGTACATGCTTGCTTGTTGCTTGTATGTTTATCATTGTTTGCATTTATCATGGTCTCTTGCACTCTATTGCCACAGGGGTATCATGGTCTTCCATATCATGGTTTCATAAGGCATATGTTTGTACTTGACCTTTTGGTCGCATACTTGACACATTGTCATCATGGTACCTCATACCTTGGTGCATAATGTCAAGTACAATATCAAACCTAGGTTGCTCTTATAATTGTAGCATGATGATCATCCATCCTATCTTTCTATACATATCATCATCACCCTTATCCTCTCCCATCCATCTTCATTTTCCTCTATCTTTTCATCCTTCATCCTTTAGTCTCCTCATCCATTTCGAGAGCACACTTGTGTTCTTCTAACCCGCATGTCCTCTCAAAGAGGCATGTCATTACCTCCTCGTCATCCTTCCTTATCCTTCATAGTGACTGGGACATCATGCCACTAGTCTTTATCCTTTTCCTAGCCACTATGTTTTATTCTTCTTTGAAATGATGTCACTTCTCTTGGTCGCAACATCATCTCAAAAAAGGGCAAAATGTATTTACCCAAAAATAATATTAACTAAATAAATACTTGTTATTTATTTAATTTAGCCTATCTCTTTTATCCACCACCTTTCATTAAATAAATCATTTATTTAATTAAAGTTAACATTTTCCTACATTCCCCTACCTTTTTTAGGTTGATTAATCCTTGATTAATTAACTTTATCCCCATCCTAACCCTTATTATCCCATTCTCCAACTTTTGACTCCACCTAAGTTAACTCAACCCATCCTCATTAATCAATTAATCTTTGATTAGTTGATCTAACCCTCGTCCCTAATCATCATTATGATTATTTCCTAATTTTAAATTCCTACATCTCACCTACCCCCACTAACCTCTTACACAAGCCACCCTATGAGCCACCCTACCTCTTACACACATTTAATGCCTCTCTTCCCAATATGTGCTCACACATGTGTGAGCACACCTGCCCATTTCACCTCCCTCTATCTTGTGACACTCATCACAAGGCTAATCAATCCCCATCCTTGATCCAAACCTCACCTTTTCAAAAATCTCAACCCTCCATTAGCCATTCAATCCTAACCATTGATTTCTTTCACCAAAATTCTATATAATGAGGTCTTGTCTCTCATTCTTATAACACACATTCATCCCATCCTCATGCTGTCCAAATCTCCATAAAATTCATCTTTATCCTACCATCATCATGCTAAAATATTGAGCAACCACATCCCTTCAATCATTGGAGCAAATCTACAAGACAAGGGTGTATCTTGTGAGTTCAATCCATGAAGAGGAAGGAGCAATGAAGGTATAACATATTTGTGTTTACTTTTTATGCATTTTCATCTATTCTATCATTTATCTTCATATTCATCTTTCCCTTCTTTAGTACCAATGTTGAATTGTTTGACTAGCCCATCTGGTGGGCAAGCCCCATATCATTGAGCCTAAGACATATACCAACAATAAATGACGCCCGACCTAAGAAATTTTTGATAAACTAGTTAGCTCTCAACATAGTATCTAAGATAGGGGGAGGAGGCGGATAGGGGGGAGAGGGGATACCTAGCTCGATTGGCTAAAGCATCATGTTGCAAGCAAGAGGTCACGAGGTCTAGTCTCCCTCTCGTCCCTATGATATTGGAGGGTGTGTTGCACTGGCATCACCAATCACATGAAAAAAGTTTACTAGGCGCACTACAGTTTATAAGGGAGACTACCAGATTCCTGCAATTTAAAAAAAACATAGTCTCTAAAATACAATTAATGAAATAATATCTCCACACTCCATAAATGCAAGTACTTATGGTGTAACTGTGCAGGTTACAGCCAAAACCACTTGCATTTAAGAGATACATGCAACAATCTAACCAAAAAGCTTTAAATCATCAAACAAAACATGCAAAGACTTCTATACTTTTATAAGTGTATGGTCCTTTAAAATTTTATCTCTAAACCATTTCTAGTGGTCCTTCCAGATGATTGGAGTTGGAACGTTCCTTGCCCCTTAAGAGAGTGGGATCTTGCTGGCAAGGGAGAATGGACAATCCCTGACCATTTAATTAACTTTCAGTACAATGTAATTGGTCATTCAATATACTTTCTACTGTATTGAAACATCTTATTTTATAAGATACCATACTCCCGTTAAGATCACCATCCCCTGGGAGCTTGTCATTTCCTTGCGTTCACGTATAATTGATCATAATTCTAAGGGAAACCCTTCATTGATACCTTTTCAAACTTAATCACATATTTACAAAGCTTTTAAAAGCAAAAATTCCAAAAAGATTGGAGTCTCAGGAACACAAATTACGGTGCTGCTAAATAAACTTAATGAAAATTTAAAGAAAATTAAATTAATAGAAAAAAAGAAATCCTGTTGTTTGTCAAGCCAAAAAAAATGCACATCACTTGGTAGAAAGTTGTTTCCAAGTTCCAGGTATCTGGAGACTTGTTATATAATTATTCTGAAAGATCTTTTAGTATGTTTGATGGCTTTAAAACATTGAACCCGTCATCAGCAGTAGACATAAGGAGTCCCGGAATTTGAGCATGCCAATGCACCTCTTTGATATCCTTTTGACCCTGTATTCAACAAAAGCAGAGGTTTATACAATTGAATAACTAAAGGCAATCTTCTATGCCTGGTTACAAGAAGCATGTTGCATAAGTCAACATTAGAATATCTCACCTGATGAATAAAAAGTAGTTGTGGAGGTATATTTTCAGGAGCATCCATATTTTCTTTTGTTTCTGCTTTAAACTGTGCTTCCTCTTCCTTGTCACGCTCTAATGAAGGTCCCATATCCTGGTGAAAATAAATGTATTAATAGTCTTCTCCAAAAAACAGTTTCTTAAAATGATAAAAGACTACTGAACATCACTTTCCTGACATTATAATTACATAAATTTGAAACAAAGAATAGCATAAATGGTATTATGAACACTGCTAAAATTGCATAGATGTGTGAATAATAAATAAAATTACTCTATAATAACATACGTCAACTGATTGTCAGCTGATGATACCGCGAGAGTTGAAGCTTCACGATGACTCCATTCAATAGATGTAACAGGATGCCTATGATATGTATGATTAGCTACACAGGACTCTCCCTGGAATAAATAAAATAATAATAAGCATGATGGCGTATGAAACATAAAACAATTGAACAATTTTATTATTCAATTTCAGTAAATTCTTAAGCAATAAACAAAATATTATGATGCATAATAAGTAAATCATCAGTGGAAATGTCTTCGCATGAAGCTTTGTCATCTAGTATTCAATCTTGTAAATGAAGATTTCCATGTTCCTATGTGGATTAGATCTCTAAATCTTAATTTTATTTTTGCAGCGACTTAAGTCATAATGAAAATCAAGTTAGAGTATCTCTCTCTAAGCAATCCCAGTGGAGGGGTCATTTTATGTGCTAAAATTAGCTCTATAATAAATCTTTAAAATGATCTTCCAGCGAAATGAAGTTATAATAAACATATCAATAAAAAAAACTCTTGTACAATGCAGTTTTTGTTCAGAAATTGTTTTTCCTAAGGAAATGTAGCAGTTAGATGCCCTAAAGCAAAGCCCTATATAATATTGTTTGGAAGTCCATTGCTGAAAGAATCCAACACAGAAAGCCAATATAATTAAATATAATCTTGACAAGAGAATAAATGGAAGGATGGAAAGCCTCTTCCTGAACAAGAAAGATGATTAACAGCTAGAAAAACAATGTTCTGAAGAACCACCTCCTGAAGAGAATCTAGACAGTAAAGTCCAAAGATCAGCCCCATGAGGATGTAAAATGGGTTAGAGATATAAGCAAATCTAAGAGGAAGATTATAGCAGATTTTGGTGAAGATATGAAGGCAGATTTGTGAAGCAT
This sequence comes from Sequoiadendron giganteum, assembly GCA_007115665.2. Lineage (NCBI taxonomy): Eukaryota > Viridiplantae > Streptophyta > Pinopsida > Cupressales > Cupressaceae > Sequoiadendron > Sequoiadendron giganteum. Next base: position 386,073,813 of record CM021110.1, read on the forward strand.
CTTGAAGTAACAATACTCTTAATATTCATTCAGAGGTCGGTGCCTCCTAACCAAGGAGATTGGGAGGTTGGTGCCTCTCATTAGAAGAGATTGGTGTCTCTTGTCGAGTTGGTGTTCAGTTGTGGGATTGGTATTTCCAGTGGGTTGGTGCCTACAAAAGAAGATTTGTAAAAGAAATAGGCTGGTGCTTACAAGAAGATCTATACATAGGCAATATTTTGTCGTGGTCTTCTCCCGCAAGGGTTTCCACGTAAATTGTGTGTTCGTCTTGTATTCTTAATTGCTAGATCTTGCATGTGAATTATTGTTGTGGATGATTAAGTTTTGAAGTATTACTGTTGTGGTTGATTAAGTTTTTGAAAAGTAAAAGATTGTTGTTATACTGATTCACCCCCCCTCTCAGTATAACTGTGTGCTCATCATTTATCCTTTTGCATGTTTATTTGATTTCATCCTCCAAACTCTATATAAGGAGATGAACCTCATTGTAATTAGTATCCTGATATCTAATGGAATAATGGTATCTTGTGCTGTACTATCTTTTACAACAAGAATGTAGTTAAAGAATGTGTGAACACCAATAGTAAAATGTTCTTGGAGAATCCATAAGTCAAGGTTTGGTTAGAGAAAGAACCATCAGATTGAAGAATAAAGATATTTGCTTATGACTTAAAGCTAACCACTAAGTTGAATTAGGAAAGTCACAAATGGATTATTAGTAACTGTGCTAATGTCTATATTGGGACAAAGCTATTAGAGAAAGAACCATCAGATTGAAGAATAAAGATATTTGCTTATGACATAAAGCTAACCACTAAGTTGAATTAGGAAAGTCACAAATGGATTATTAGTAACTGTGCTAATGTCTATATTGAGACAAAGCTATCATATCAAACCAATCAATTGGCAATTAGCTTGTGTGGTTTGACAAACAAAGTTGATCTATGGCGATAAAACAACTATGGAGACGATTGAGGTCTCCTGCATCCATCAATGAATTTATGGATTTAGAACTCTAAGTTAAAAATAAAAGAAGTCTAAACTAAAGCCAAATTCAATTTATAAATAGATTATGGGAATAAAAGGGAGGCAAAGCAATTCCATCAAACTAATTAATTGGCAATTAGCTTGTATGGTTTGAGTAGACAAAGTTAATCTATGGCAATAAAACAACCATGGAGAAAATCGAGGTCTCCTGCATCCATCCATCTGAATTTATGGAATTAGAACTCTGAGTTGAAAATAAAAGAAATCTAAACTAAATCCAAATTAAATTTATAAATAGCTTATCAGAACAAGAGGGGCAAGCAAGCAGAGAGAGTTATACGTCTCTCAAATGAATGATTGAATAGATGATTGTTTCAAGCATGCCAAAACCTTGAACAGATATTTTATAAGGAGAAGTTGATGTAAGCAATCCTTGACTGCCACTTATTCTGCTGCAGGGAAAAAGAAAATCGGTCTGGGTTTGAAGGGTGTTTACATAACTTTTGTTTTTCATTTATGTAACACCTGCCTTTGGTATGCTTTCAGTAATAGGCACCAAACTTCTATCCAGATGCATACAAAACCACACAACCATCCTTGGTTTCAAATATAGAAAAAGCAGAATAGATAAACACCATAGCTGCTCTAAGATCCCAAATAGAAAAGCTTCCGTCATCACTTCCAGATGCTATCATGCAGCTAGCTAGCCTGGACAAGATAAATGACACAGTAGCCAATAATACAACTGTTATCAGCAATGGAAAAATAAAATACAACAACAATTGAATATTACAGAAGATGTAATATGTCCAAGCAGTACCGATTCCATGAGATAACATTGACATCTGCATCATGAGCCTTTATTGAAATTGCTGGTTGATCCAAAATTCGAGCATCCCATATAGCTATTGTTCCGTCAACAGAACAGGAAGCAAAGACATTGGCTTCAGTAGGGCTCCACTGTCACGAGTAGACAAATTAGTCTCATGCATCACAAACAAACTATCCTCAATGTTAGGTAATACCAAGATATTTACAATATAAAAAAAACATGCACCTGCAGATCCTCAACACTATCTGTGTGGCCTTTAAAAGTTCTTTTATCTACGGTCCATTTTCCATCAGATGTGGGTTCCCAAAGGTGTATGCAACTTTTGCAATCACCTGAGCAGAAACATGTGAATAGATAAGTATAGCGATATTAGACAGAGTAGATTATGGATTAAAATGTATTCTGTGCAAATTTTAGATGGTACATAGTGCACCAGATAGAAGCCTTCCAGGTGAAACAGGACTCCAATCTAATGCAAATCCCTCATCTTTGTGCCCACTGAATACATGTAAGGGAGCCTGACGTATGACATTGCTCTTTCCTGTGCTAATTCTTGGATCAGACATTGCCAATGAATTCAAATGTGCACTGAAATCCCAAATCTGTTCAAGAAAACCAACTAGCGATCTCAATTGCTAGACTGAAAAAATGTTACTAGTTCATGTATCCTTAATCATTCAGGATTGGGCTTTCTATAACACAATGATGTGATAACCACCTTTGCTCCATAGAGCTTGGTTTCTTAGGTTTCAGAAAACCAAAAAACATTTAGTTATTTCTGATTGCTGATATTTGCATAACCAGATAACAATTGACAGAAAGTAACAGAAATCCACTACAAAAGAACCAATACTTCATAAACCAATTTAGCAACAAACAACCTAGAAACAGATCAAATTCCACCTAATTAAGAGAGAAACTATAGTTACAACTGGCAAGAGAATTCAAATTGAAAACAATGTAAAAAGAAAGTATATATGGGATCAACCATGTCATCCTAGATGCAAGGAATTGTAGTATTCTTCAAAACTTATGAGTTCAAGAGGCCAGAAAACTCATAAAAATCACATGATTGAAGGAAAAAAGCTTGCAACAACATACATATTTCACTTTTGTTTGATTAAGTTATTCTGTCAGATTCTAGCACTTTGACCCTTGGCAGTAGCTTGTACGCAATGAATTCCTTACAACCAGGAACTTGATAGCAAATTTGATCCCCATGAAGTTGTATAGCTATCGTACAAGTTTGTTTTTTGTAATTTTTATACTTGTCAATTGCAAGTACTTGTCTCCCTTTATTTAAAAAATGGGGTGCGCTACCCATTTCCATCTTCCTTATCAATACAAGTCCCCATCTCTTGGTAACTATGATTATAACCATCCAAGCTAGTTAACTTCAGACATATTTAAAGACGAGGTTGTAGCTCATTTAAGAAGGCATCTCATCATTTGTGTTATAGTGATAATTTGTTAACATTGCTGATAATTCATTAACATTGTGTGTAACATCTATATCTTGGATTATTCTCCCTCCCTCTCTCAATTTCACATTTTATTATATTGATTTGTGGACTTAATCTTAACTAGAACAAAGCAGGTCCTTCTCACATGATACCAAAGCCAAGGGAATGCTTCCCCTAGCTTGATCCACAATCTCACAAGGCTTGTAGAAGCCTTTAAGGCACTCTAAGCTGTGGAGGGCTTCAAGGTTTTGTTGCGTGCTTGCTTGAGCTTGGATCTAGGGTTGGGAGGAAAATCGTTCACCTTCATTTTGTCAAAGTCATCTTTGTATATTGAACCTTAAGTTTTAAAGAATTTGTGTTGCAAAATGCAAGTTCAATCTCTTTGCAGTGTGCATTCAAAAACTAAATCAGTGACTTTTTCACAAAAACCTAATATCTAGTGTTTGGGATTAAAAAATTTCAAAACCATCTACAAACTTGAAATCCTTATAAATAGTCATCAATGCTCTATTTTTTACTCATCTTCTAGAAATTTCAATTCAGAGATAACCTAAAGAGTAGTTCATCAAGACTAGTTTAGTAGGTCAACCCAGATTCATATTTGCCCCTAGGACACCGGCAAATGGGGCTCAAGCATTGCTTGTGCGGCAAACCATCAACCCAAGTTAGTTTTTGCCCCAAGGACATTGTTGAATTGTGCATATGTGGTGCTTGTATGGCAAACCATAAATGGAGAAGCATGAAACTAAGGTATCAATTTTCCATTTTTGGGGTCAAAAGAGGTTTTTTCCCTGATCAACGAGATGATTGTAGAAGGCAACAAAAGTTGTGAAACCTCAAGGTAGACATGGTGACAACACTATCAACCTTAATGCCCAAGGCTTTGATTGGCCTTCTTTACTGGCTGACAAATGCCTAAAAAAGAAAAATCTATAGATTTTTCAAGTTGGATAGTGCTAGTCCTTCAAGGTTCACATTTCAATTCCCCCCCTAACTTCCTTATTTTTGTATTGTGTTGAAGTAATAGTCTAATGGGAAAATTGACAAATGCGTGGCATTCTCTTTCATTCAGATTTTTTGTATGAAGCATCAATCAGCTGTCATATTGCCAAGGAGCTCAAATTTGAAATTTCATGTTTGCAAGAATTACACTCTAAGAAGCATGGAGCACGTTGAAGGGTCTTTTAAGTAAAATTGGAGTTGTTAATTTTCTTACCATGACCCTTTGAGTTTTGACCAAATAAAAGATGTTCAGCTGAGATCAAAGTGATCTAGATCTCAATTTAAGGAGCGTAGAAGTGATCATAAGGATCCAAGATTTAATTGACATTGCTCTATAAAACTTGCAAGCTCCTTATAATGTTATTTCACCCTAGATTTCTTACCAAAAACTCTTAATGAAGGAAAATAAACAGAATCTTAACTTTGATGAGGTGTGTTTCCTTGTTAACAAACATAACAAGATTATTTAAAATGGGAAGTTGGAAGCTAAGCAACAATCTCACATTATTAAGGACAAAAATTGAAGAAGCTCAATGGGTGCAAGAATAATGAGAAAATCGATAAAAGAAAATCAAAGCACGATCCAAAGGAAGGAAAAGAGAAGGTTTGCCCATGTCGCGGAAGAATGAACATAGTGCAAACTTGCAAAGAGACACTTCAAGAGGGTAGATGATATTGAGAAAGAACACAAAAGATGAGAAAACATCAAAGGAGACTTGACAATCCAAGGAGTACCAAGGTAATGCTTTTATGTCAGTTGCTAGTTTGTTCATACTTACACTCATCTTGCGTAGGTTGCACACCCTAGATACTCACATCATATGGTAAAGGATAACACTTAGATTGATTTCCTTGGGAAGGCCAAAGATGATCAGAAATTTATTGTAAATATTTCCACCATCATGTTCTTAGTTGAAAACAAATCAATTTTGAGAATGGCGTTATAACTATGTTATCGGGCTCACCAATAACAATGGCCATACCCAGCTCAAACGGGACCAAGTTCTGATTCAATCCTGGTTTGCAACTGGATATGCACAAGGTTCTTATGGTTCCAACTTCCAAACCCATATGAACACAAAACAACTGACCATCCCCGAAAAACAGTTTTGATTTTTTTTCCTTTGCTTGCTCTATTATTTCTCTTAGCGCACAATAATATCAATGTTTTTCATACATTAATTATAAGCTGTCAGATTTGCTTTCTTTGTAGTGCATGTTGCTTTCACTGTATGGTTTCCAATGGTTGTATAAGGCACGTAGGGATTGTTTTCCTCGTGTATGCAAAGCTCAGTGCAGAAGTAGATTTGAACCAGGGATTTGCCAAAGGTAAGGATATGATGCAAAAGAAAAACCCTGCAATCAAAAGTAATCCCATCATAAGCCTAAATGGCAGCCCCTTGGCAGTCAGTAGTATTTGTTCGAATCTTCCTACCTTCAAACTTGTAATAACATTGTACGAGAAAGAAAGAGGTGTGCCTAATGTGGGATCTAAGTAATGTTTATCTCCATAAATAATATTTAATATAAATTAATTTAATAAATAAATACATTTTTAAAATCATATAGATTTATTATTTATTATTTATCATATATATTTAATATTTATAAAAGTATATATTATTTATTTATTTTAATAAAATATGAATTAAAAAATATAAATAATATATTTACTATCTTATATATTGTGAGCCAAACCCAATCATACTGCTCCCAAGAAAAATAAATTGCCAAATCAATGAGCCCCAACCCCAACCCCATACCCAAATAGGCAACTCAGGTTATGTGTATCATAATCCAATTTGAGAATTAATAATTTCCGACCTATTGATCAAATAATTCAAACTAGAAAGGAAGTTGAATTTTGGTTGGATAAATTTGTACTAAAAGGCATTAGAAACAGGGATGGGAAGGAGGCCATTTTTAGGGGGTGGAAAGGGACGGCTATTAAGAAATAGGGAAAACTTAAAAAAAATAGAAAATTTCAAAGATTCATATGATAGCATTGATAAAGCAATCATCATATACATCATATCTAACCTTAACACATAATATTAGAGTTTAATTGATATTTATTATTTTCATTTCATAGAGAGCGACAAACAAATGAAGTTTTCACAAAATTTAATTACATTCCTTGACAATGTGCATATATATTAAAAGGCTACAAGTTTCAACTACAAAATGACAAAAATGAAAAATATATAAATATGCAGCTGTCCCTAATCAGCAGCCCCCACACCCCTTTATTTTTTATTATCTTTGTGTTTTTGAAAAAAAATAAAAATTCGGAAAGTGGTTGGGCCAAAGGGGATGGCTAGCTATCTCTGGGACGATCAGGGAACGTCTAGATGTCCCCTAGCCGCCCCAAGGATAGCTAGCCATCCCATGGCATTTTCAATTTTTTGCTAGCCGTATTGGGGATGTTTTCGATTTTTGGTGAATTTTGGGGACAGCGTGGGGACGTTTTTGAGGCATCCCCGAAACGATTCATGTTGGGGACACCCCTAATTTGGCTGGGGATACATAGGAAACAACTTGACAATGATGAAAAGTTGTACATATTCAAGTTTCATGATGAATTTTAAAAGGCTTTCACATGTTGAAATGAGGATATTTGAGCCCAATTATGACACCTTTGAAAAAACTGAAAAGAATTGAAAAAATCTTGAGGAAGTGTGATAATGTGATATTCCAACAAACAAATTATCCTAATGACACCTCCAATAGTGTTGCTCTAGAGGATGACTATTTTTAGAAGGAAGATGATCTATCAAATAATGATAGTTTTAGACACAATGATGACCACTCATGTTTAGCATTGTACTTCCTTATGATTTAATTCTTCACACGCCATTTATTCATCAAGTATTGCTTCTTATGATTCTTCAAATCATAATTGAGATGATGAATCTCACTCAAATTATAATTCCTTACATGGGAGTCATGGTTATTCTTATAGAGAATTAGGTTCTTTGCATAATCTCGTAGTTGTCCGTGGAAACTATGAATCCAAGAAGTTTGAGAAAAAGAAGTTGGTCCAAGTTACTTTAGATAAATGTGACAACTAATGAAAGACTTTGCAATACAAACAAGGTATTGCTAAACCGATTGAACCAAAACTAAAGACCACTAGAGCAACCATTAGATATTTTGTGTCAATCCCTAATGAAGATGACAAAAAGGAGGGTTCTTTAAATGATTCAAATAACAAGAATTTGAAAGTGGACTTCTAAAATGATGACCATTCAATGGCTACCCAAACGGCATCTCCAAAGAGTTGAACGACATGACTTTCAAAGATGGTGTCTCCTTGAGGACTTATTCAATAATTTAGCAAGGAAAAACTTGGATGATGAAGAGCTCATAATTGAGAAGCCTCATTAAAAGAGGCTCTTATTCTAGAAAAGAACTTGTTCTTTTTCCTAGAAAACTAACTTCCATATCATTTCATTGCCTTCATGGACTTGTTTTCACCCATTTAGCTTAAGGGGGCAACCTATGACTGTTTACCAATACTTTAGCTATGGTTGTGGTTGAGAGGCCTATATCAATGTGAAATACCTATCGAGATGATTGGCTACACCATATTTGATGTTATGTACCTAAGCTTGCATAGCTTTTATAATTTCCAATCACTTATTTGAGATTCCGTCTTTGGTACTTTCGAGGATGACCTTGTTACTTTGCTATCATAAGAAATCCTTGGTTGTTTGTGAATAGTAATGATACTTTACTATGATATGTCATCCTTAGTTGATTTGTGGATGGCCATAATTGCTCAACTTGGAGATCTCATCTCTTGCTTGATTTGATGGATGGCATTGTTGCATTTGTGATTTAGGAGATTTGTACATTGCTTGGTTAGTTGCTTCTACATGACATCCATATTTATAACTCTAAATCGATATGTTGTGTTTCATATGAGCTTGTTGATGTGTACCTAGCCATTCTACATTTCTTGCTTCCAGTTGGATGAAGCTTGCTTATGTGTAACTACATTTTCATACACTTTGACTATTGTTTCTTGGAGGTTAAAGCTTTCTTGTATGCATTGCTTGTTTGGCTTAACTCAAGTATGTAGTTGCTCTATACGATGAGTGTGGCCTATCATAGAAAATCTTGTGGCCAATGATGTTTTATCATGTTTAGTCACATTGTTTAATTTCTTCTTGATCCAATTAGCTTCAAATATGGAGTGATTGTAATGTCCCTTTTGGGGATATTCCTAGTTATTTCCCTAAACCACAATTCCAATTAAAATAAGAAATGTAATACATTTAAGAGTTATAAATTTATACATTTACCAATTGAAATGCCCTTTTATAAGATAAATCTTGGTTTAAGTCCTACACACAATGTTAGTCACTAGAAATTGACGCTAAATCATAAGCCATGACAACATCTATAACATCTATTAGTGGGCATAATGATATCATATAAACAATATTCATATTGAAATCCAATTAAAGCAATAGCCATTCCAAAGTATGTTCCTATAATAGTCTCATTAGGAATTCATTTGAAACGTTTACAAGCTGCAATCTCAAGGTTGTTTGCCCTTTTATTGTGAGAGCATGGAAGGTGGGTTGCCCTTCCATCCCTCAGTTCACCTTGGAGGCTAGCCATTCTTGATCAAGCTCGAAAGCATGAAAGGAATTTTGGTTCATTCCACCCCCTAGCCTATGAACATGGAAGGTTGGTTGTCCTTCCTATTTGCAACCCGTTTCTCCTAAATTCAAATTAGACTATCATATGAATCTATTATTACATATTTATAACAAAGGAAGCATCTAGATTATTCCCAATCATCAATGATTTTTGCAGGTATCACTATTGCATGATCACACACACACACACATATATAAAACTTACTTCCCAATAATATTCTTGCTAAAAATAATATTTATTCCAATAGATCTCTTATTATGATTTCTAATTCTGTTTTTTTCCAATCTGCTTCATTCATTCATGCCTTCCCCAATTGAGATTTCTCTCTTTTTATATCTCCCTAAGTGGAGGGAGTCACACCTCTTCATTAACAATTGTTGCCCTTACAAGAGTCACACCTCATCATAACCAAACGCTGCCCCAAAACTCTTAATTTTATTTAATTAAATGCCTCTTTGGAATCATTGTTATTAATATCCTTTTAAGTTTTTAACCATGATCAATCTCTTTACTAGGATCACTATTTAATAGTTAATTTATTAAGGCTACGATATCCTTAGAGGGGGTTTGTGATTTATATCGGGAGCATGAATTATGGAATTATGGAATTGATTTTCTTTGTGACTTTAGTAGTAATTTGTATCTAGGGTGAGCCACTTTGTTTCTGGCTAAACTTTAGTAACTCTTTTACAAGCTCTCATGATTGGTGGCAGACTTCATTAGCCCATGGGAGATATTTTGAGGTTCAAAATTCACAATTATGTTGATTTCCTCTTTGCTCTTCTTAATGTGTTCTAGTCTGGACACTTAAATCTTCTACCGACTTCAAAAGAGTGATTTACAACAAACAAAAAATAGAGATTATGTCCCAGTTGGCTTGAAGAACACCTTGAGAGATATGTTAGTATAATACCACCTTATTTGTTTAAAGTGGGGTGCTATCCACAACTTTATAGGCCTTGTGTCTACATGTTGTCGATAAACCGATTTGTGATCTTCCTTGGGATTAATGTGTTACAAATCTTAGCTTCAAATATTGAGCTTGTCATGAAAATAGCCCTTTCCTAAAAACTATCTCAACCCCACTATCAAGATTGAAAAAGGCAGCAAAGTTTTCCCTCTTCCAAGTTCTCAAAACCACTTCTTCAAACTCCTATTGACATAGCTAATGGCCTCTCTCTCAACTGTGCATGACAAGGACCGATCTTTTGAACGCCTCCAACACAATCATCAATGGTAGAGTATTGTGTTTGTTACATCCCTCTAATTAGGTCAAGCTTGTAACAATGGAATTTTGTTGGCCGTTATGGTAGTTACTGACAATTAAATTCATGAGATAACCAAATTGAGAATAAAATAATTATTTTTATGTGGGATCATAATGGAAATGCTTTTATTCCTTATTGTGTAAATGTGAATGATTATTTAAGTTATGTGGGGAATTTCTTTTACTCACTAGAAATGAGTCAGGAATAAATTTGTGTGATGTGCATATTATTTCAATGATAAGAACGTTCTAACCACAACTTCCGTGTTAGGGGATGTAGGCGCGTCAACGCCGAAAGAAAAAGGAATATCATCCGGGAGAGGGCTTGATTATTAAGGGCCATTTTACCAACTGCTATGAGCCGGCATAAGATCAATGTGTCGAAATCATACCTTGGCCTCTATTAAATTAAATCAATATTTTCTTTTACTCAATAAGTAATTATTGAGTCGAAACTCCTTAAAAGTATATTTTTTTTTTATATTATGCTTAAGTCTAAAATTAAAATCAAATTTTTAACAAAAACTTAAAGACTTGAATTCCTTTTAATTTGGCTTAGTGGAAAATTATTTAAGAGAGTGGCGGCATCGGGAGTTTCTTTCTCCATTCGTGTCTTGGAGTAACAGATGGGAGGAAAGCCACGATGGCTACTTGTGGCTCGGTCCTCCTCTTTTTGGAGCGCTCGCTCTTTGTTTTACGTTTTTTCTCTGGCTCTGGAGGTATCAGGAGGTGCGAAGGGTATTCTAGGGAAGGATTACATTTCAGAGGGGTTTTCTTTTCACCTCGGGAAGAATCGTTTCTTGGGACGTAACCATACTGCGTCGGAACCTCCAGAGACGTGAAACCGCGAGTGCCTTGAGTCGTTATTTTTTTACTTCTGTTGGGTTTTTGGTATCTGGTTTTCTCGTTGAGGCAATTTCTGTCATTGACAACGCCTCTTGCATCAGAAGACGTCTGAGAACTGTCGGCCAGATTCCTATCAGGCACGTAGCTATTTCTTGTTTTTCACAATGATGTTCTTTCTTTGTTTCTGTGCGATTTCAAAGAGAAACTCTGTATATCAAAATTCTTTTCTTGCTCAGCCTCTAGTTTCAAATGACTTCATGAGTATAGTTTTGGCATCGAATGTCCCTTGAAAGTAACACTAGTGGTATTGGGTTTTCTGTGTGTATCTCTGTTGCATCGAATGCCTTTCTGAATGCAATCTCTTTGTATATCGAATAAATTTTCTTGAACCTAGTCCTGGTTTGATCGAATGCCTCCTTGCATGTTCAGTGAATATTTGCAATTGGTCTATTTACTGTTCGTAACCCTATTGTCTTAACTGTGAATCTCATTGGTAATGCATACATTGTTTCTTGGAATCTGAACTTATGTTATAAAATGGTTTAAGTGGTTTGTCTCCTTGATCCAATTAGCTGAGATAGTCACCATTGGTGATCGCAAAGTTGTTGACTGTGAAGGAACCACCTTCCGTAGTTTTATATTATTTTCTGAGTTGTCTTCTCTTTGTTATACTAAAGTATTAGTCTCCAATTCTTATCCCTGATCTAATGTACAAAGACTTCAGTCAAGAGAAGCCTAAAATGTGATTGATCCTTGAGTTTCAGGAGAAATTAACCTTAAAAACTGAACTTAACAACAAAAACCATAGCTGAGTTTAACTGCTCTGTCTGTACTAAATGGGGAAGCAACTTCAGATAAGAAACCCTTGGAATAAGATAACTTTAATAATAAATTAATGGAAAGGAAAAATTTAATGCTGAGTAAGGGTGAAGGTGCTGACGGCACAGGAGTGCCAGATCTACCTAACAAAACCTTGGCCAAGGTATGATGCTGGTTAGGCATAGGTCAGCCACCATGAACCGGATGCACTTAAGGTCAGAATGGTCCTTTCAAATAGGGGGTACCTATAGAGAAAGGATCGGCTAGCGATGTAGGTTCATGGCACCAGGCTTAGAAGGGCATGTTGGTAAAGTGATCCATGAAAATTACCCTCATGAAGGGACGGATTCTTCAGTCGAAGAACACGGGAGGCCAGCAGGTCTTCGGTTGGGCGGTAAAGCCCTGGATGATATATCTTTTCTTTCCTTGATGACAGAGAACCCAACTCAAGTGAATCAACTTCCTTACTGTAACTTTTGAACCCTCTTTCTCTCTCTTGTTCATTTCTGTTAAAATGCTTTGAAAGATAACTGTAAGTTGTTAGAACAATTATTTCTTATAAAAGTAAAGGATTTAGTCAGTTAAGTTGGTTGTAATTGTCAGTTGGTTAAAATGTGCTAGTAGTTATGTTTCAGCTGAAATGGTGACCTTATTTAGTTGCGAAATTGAAATTTGTATTTTTTTTAGATTATATTTCTTTCCTTCGTGCAATCATTAACATCTTCTTCAGCTGTTTGGGTTAGTTTGTTAGATAGTTGGTTATTCCTAACCGTGGATTAGTTAGGTTCTAACAGTGTTAATCAATCTTAAGAAATCTAGCCTGATAAGTATACCCAAAAGCAGAATCATTCTAAGATAAAAAAACTAATTCCTATAGATTGTTAGGATTGTGAAAGCACATAAGAAGCAAGATCAAACAACAGACAAGAACACCTTCCATGCACGAGAGTTGCAAATAATGATTTGCTATTTCCTCAAAAAGAAAAACTTACAAGAGATGAAGAGCTTTCACTGAACTCCTAGAGATCTTCAATACAATGAAGGAGAGTGCTTAAAAAAGAAAACTCTATATGAGAAAGGGATTAGATCATGACAAGTCTCAACATCACATGTGATGAGACATAATCATCTAATAATAGCTTAATCTAATAAAAGAAAAAAATCACTCCTAAGTTTAGCTTAAGTGCATAAAGTGAAATTAGCCTAGTAATCAATTAAATATTAATTAATTATTAGCTAATAATTGATTACTCTAAAACCCCCTATTAAGGTGTAACTTAAGGAGTAGCAAAAAACTATAAAAACGAATGCATTAAAAACAAAGAATGCATGAATGGGTCTTGGCAAACAAGGCTTGATGACCTACCCATGTACAAACAATTTAATCTCTTATAACTAGAGAAAAGAAGAAAACCTCATGGGAAAAACTCCTCTCCGAAAGAGAGAAAGGCGAATGAAGGACTAACAAGCCTCTAAGCAATGTCCCAAAAAAAAGAACATGAAGAACATCGTTGAAGCATGAAGAATCTGAAGACAACTGTCGAATGATGACTGCTATCACGTTGTAATGAAGAACCTCCTTTAAAACAAATGATGATCAAGATCAAGAAAACAAGAATTTGCATGAGTGCCCCTAACAACACTACTCAAACATTGCTCTGATGGAAAACAAAGGCAAACATCTGATAGTCGAAGATACAAATGGCACATGAATCTGCATGAGTGACCCAATGACACTACTCAACCATGCAAGATGCAATCGAAAATATAGATACCAATAGTCTGAAGAACATTGATCAAGTGAAAATGGAAGGCCACTACTAGAAATAGGAATGAAAGAGTGTCCATATGGTAAGTGCTCCATCTCACCAAAATGCATAACCAACCGTTGCATTTGCCTAGTACATAGGAACAAGAACTAGATACATAGATCACTCCAAAAATGAAACAAAGGAAACATTAACACCAACAGTAGAAACACCCCACAATGCGGAAAAGGAAGAGCCATGTGAGGTCCACTAAAACTATGTTTCACCAAGAAGTGCATGAAGGAGAACAAAGAAATACACATAAGGGCAAGAATCACAAGGTTTCGATGTTGTCGTAGAAGGAAATACTCACTTGACAAAGGTGTGATGGCAAAACAAAGGCACTAGACAACCCCCCCAAGGCACTTTGTAACATAGTGCGAGTACAAAAAGGCACAACAAGATGTGCAAAATCCCCAAAATAGATACACCAGAGTGACACTTTAACTCAGTGCATCTACAAAAAAGAAAGGCTTAATGCGCAAATATAACAAAATGCTAGAAATACATGTAGAACAACAAAAAACAAGTCATCCCATGCAAACAAAAAGCTTCCAAGAGCTAAAACGTCCAAGTAATTCACCAGAATATAAAAATACAAAAAACTGAATAAAATGTACCTAGAGAAAAATCTGGAAAAGTGCATGTATAGCTGTGAAGAACTTTGAAAGACCTTTCCAACATCGCAAGAATCACAAAAACTAGAGAAACTAGTCAAAAAATGTGAGTTCAAGGGTGAAAACAACACATCTGACTTTGGCAGGCTATAGATTGCACCAACAACAAAAAATGGTGATGTGACACACACCACTGGAAAGTACACATAACCAACTTTCTAACAATATCTTGTTTGCCCAATTTCAATACCATATGCCCAAGTTATGGCCAAAAGAAAAAAATTGCTCCTTTAGGGCACAAAGGAGGCTAGGAGGGGTCCTACCAATGTTCGTACCACTAACATCAGCATGACATCAATGGAATATTTTGTAAATATTCTTTGTGGCCGAAAAAAATACAACCCCTTGGAAAAATTAGCATCAAAATATACCAATTCGGCCATAATAAACCAAAAAGATTTGCTAGAAAAAATTTGCACTACTAGAATACAGTTGTCAAAAAATTTTGAGGAACACTTGAATAAATGTGTCGATGGTTGAAAACAAAAAGTGATGGTTGTAATTCCAAAAGTTGTCACCAAAAACTTAGTTTTGGCTGTCGATCGATTGTAAATAACTGATGGTAGCAAGCACCTTGTTGGGCGGTTGTAAATAGACAGCCTTGGCTTGTATGGGCTCACAAGGACTTGTTGAGGTAAGTACCCTACAAGTACAATAAAAAGGTACCTTGTGCCCCTTTTTTTAATTAGAACTTAATAATAAATTTTTTTAAAATGCCCTATTTTTTTTTGAAACACACGTACAAATGGACCATACAAAGGCCCCTGTACTAAAAAAAAATTGCCTCAGAAGCTCCAATCAACTAAATAGGACAAATTCATAGTCAAAATTTGTTTGTTCGGCCTCTTGAATGCAATGGTGGGGTCCTTTTAGCTCCAAAACACACCAAAAAATGTCAAATCCCAATACCTACAAAAAATTATGAAGATTCCAGATTTCACTTTTGTAACCCTAGTTGAGAAAAAACCCTCAAAAATGGAGAAGGGGTTTGTTGAATCCACACTCTAATACCATTTTAAAATTGTGAAAACACATAAGAAGTAGGATCAAACAACAAACAAGAACACCTTCCATGCACACAAGTTACAAACAATGATTTGCTATTTCCTCAAAAAGAAAAACTTAAAAGAAATGAAGAGCTTTCACTGAACTTCAAGAGAGTTTCAATACAATTAAGGAGAGTGCTTATAAGAGTAAACCTTAAATGAAAAAGGAATTAGATCATGACAAGTGTCCATATCACATGTGATGAGACATAATGATCTAATAATAACTCAATTCAATAAAAGAAAAAAACACTTCTAAGTTTAGCTTAAGTGCATAAAGTGAAATTAGTTTAATAATCAATTAAAGATTAATTAATTATTAGCTAATAAATGATTATTCTAACATAGAGTAGTGTTGCCACCCGTAAAAATGATTTGCAAAGTATTGATATATCTAAAATCCCATAAAAGATACCCTTTCCTGTACTTCACATTCTAGCTTATGTTTGGAAGACCCTCTCACAGCTAAGAAGATTGGAGGGAATGTTTATCAAATAAAACCAAATAAAAACAAGTTCAATAAGTTCTTTTATGTTCATCCAATTTATACCCATGTAACCGTTCTCTAGTTCCATTTGTTTAATGTGTCTCTCTCCACTTCACCATTGTAGGCCCATATTAGTTTATTGATAGCCTCTCACACAATGGTAGCAAGTACTAACTATGATCTGTAAACTAGAGGAAGCTATGCCTCACTACAAGTCATCACATTCAAATTCTTAATGAAAGATAAACCACATGTACTTTAGCAAAACAAATAAACACGAACTCAAGGAAATTAAGAACAAATACCACAAAATGAAGACACAAGGATTTAGAGAACCCAATCTTTTGGAGAAAACTCCAACAATCAGTGAGGAAAAACACACTTTCCACTATCTTCAATTGGAATTACAATATTATGCCAATTGGGCAAACAACTAGCCTGAAATTAACTTATTCCAAAACCTAAGATCACTACAACAACTCTCGTATGCATTCAGCTATGTTCTTTTGCCTATGGCACTGTATTGAACCTCTGAAATCCAACTAGAATTCAAACAATTCAACTGCAATCCTTCTCTGTTACCTCTGTGGGTATTTACACATAAAATTAACCAGAATAGTCATGTTAGGAATCCTAGAAGTCTCTAGAAACCGATTGAAAGAGAGATTTGAAGCATTCTTCAAAGTTTCTAATTGTCTCTATCATGTGATGGAACCACCCTGGCAAATATGAACCCACCACTTGACATACCACCTCCTTTCAATGGTCACAAAATGAATGCTCTGTGGACAAAACTGCTGCCTGTTTGAAACCAACAGTTTCACACAGAAGCCCTAAATACTTCATTTCTTCCCAATTTCCAACTTTTGATGCCTAAAATGTGTTTCACGTTTGTTTTGAGTTGTGTTCCACTTCTCCAATGTCCAGTTAAAGGAACTATGTTTTTTAAGAACAAGTTGATCAACAAAAAGATCAAATGACTTTTGATGCCTAAAACCTGCTTAGTGTTTGTTTTGAGTTGTGTTCCACTTCTCCAATGAAGTCAACCAATCTTTTTATTGATCAACTTGTTCTTTAAAAATATAGTTCCTTTAACTAAACCCAAAGAAAGAATCAACAAGTGGATATGAGGACAGGCATAAGTGTTTGATGATATTGACAACAAAAGTGAAGATCTTAGCAAAAAAGAACTATACAAAAACCTAAGAAAGAGTTTGTTACATTTCATCAAAACAAAATGATTTCTGTTGAATTTGATTACAAAACCATAAAAAAAATTAAAATTCATCCATAAATTTGTCCATACAAACACATACGAATTTGTTCAAATACTCTTAATAAATTTTTTTCAATTCACCAAATAAAATTAGTTTTTTTCTTTTGATTAAAGTATTAAGCTTTCAGGGTTTTTCAATTTCCCCAACCAATATTGTCTTCAAATTTGTTGTTTGGGTGTTTGTTTGTTAAGGCTTTTTGTTTATGGCCTTATATTGTTTAGAGTTTTTTGTTGGTTGAGGCCTAGAGAATTTGCAGTTAGGGCTTTACTGTCAAATATTTTTTGTTAGGAATTTTATCAATAGTGCAAGGAAAGCATGACTCTGTCAACTCTAACGTGATGTGCTTTGCTCCCATGTTCTCCATCAACTTCCTATGCTATTGCTTTGCTTCCAAGTATGTATTCATTAACTTCAATGGTAGGAAATTTGTATTTACACATAGATTGTATAGCATCAAAAAATTATATATATCATGTCATATTATACCATTTCCGAATATTGGTCCATTAAAAATATTTTTTTGATAGAAAAGAATGTATAGTTAAACGGTAATATTTATAAGATCACAAGGAATATAATAAAATGTATGTGCCTCATTTTCTATATATCAATGAATGTAGGTAAATAGTTTAATTTATTAAATCATAAGGAATAGAAACACATTTAAACAACTATATGTGCCCCAATTTATGTGTTGATGTTTGTGCGTCAATGTCTCCCACCTAAACCCCTTATGGTAAACAGGCACACAAAAGGATTCGCTATATGTTAAATTTTGAACAATTGTTAAGAGATTAATATGCTTAAATCCAAAGGTCAGAGGCAAATTTACACTAATTCCTCGAACTTATGATAGCTATAGATCAAATCATCTAATTTGAGATGATTCTTTTTAATTGTTATATTTATTATTTCAAAACTTAATGGTTTTATAATAACTTTTTATATATTGTTTTTATTTTCGTATTTGTGTTTATGGTTCATTTTAACTTCAATTACTTTTGCATATTTTTTTTATAATTATTTATTGAACTTAAGATCCTTTTACTCAAACTAGAACACATTAACTTTTTCATAATATCTTTGTAGTTAGTATTTGTAACCAATAACTTAACATTTTTTTTTGAGAGAGAGTTGAATGAGGGAAAACCAAGTCTAAGCTGACAAGATTAACCCAACCTAGACACTAGACAGAAAACAAACAAGGCTCGGAGAATAAACAAAATGAGACGCCAAAGCCCCCAATGCTAAGAACCACAGAGAGAAAAAAAATAGAGACAGAAGTTAAACAGCCCCCACCCATCCACACATCCAGAAACATCAACAGCACCACCTTCATCTCTCACACATTACCTAAATGCCACAACCTCTTTAACAGGAAAACCAGAAAAGCTACAATCTGTTAGTGTTTCTTAGATCAGATTAAACAATGAAAGTACTTAATAATATTGCAACACATAAGACAATAAACACAGCAAGATACCTTGGGAAAACCCTCCTCTTGAGGGAGAAAAACCCAGCAAATGAATCTCTTATATAAAGTAGAACAAGAGCAGAAATCTGCTTACAACTTAGGCCCAACAATGGCCAATACTTGATACAAGGAAATCGCCCTTCTTCTAGATGCAAACTATGTAAAGAATATGATATCTTCCTTGAATCCAAACTGCTGCTATGAAAGTGCGAATTCTGCTCTGCTCTTAATTGCGAACTTGCTTGAATTGAATGGATGATAAACAATGACAAGAAGACCTTGTATAAATACAAGAGAGGCGCCTCTTCAAGTTAGGTCGGCCCCTTTAGGAAAAACATAAATAATGATAAATACAATTAGGGTTGGCCCATGAACAAATAGTAAATGCGAATCCATTAGGGTCGGCCCTTTGTCATTAATAAATGTTGTAGTCATGAATTAAATAGCCGAAGGCTACTTATTTAATTCATGTTCTTCTCCTTGGAATTTGTGCAAAGGAAGTGCAGCCCATAGCTGCTATAACATCAACACAATCGTCCAGGTGTGAACTTGATAGCATGCATCAGCTCCCTGCTCTTGGCTACCCTGCAATAGAAAACACCCTCCAAAGCAAGAGGGGTGGGTACATGTGCTAGAAGCTTCTAACAGGCCATTCGTATGAGAAACCAAATAAATTTTTACCACCAAATTCATATCAGAGCTGTGTTTTTTACCTCCTTTAACAAGACTTTCCTCCTTAATTTCTTGTTTCAAAGCCCTAATCTTAGCTTTGAATGCCCACAGAGAAGCCACAGAATGTTGAATAGGAAAATCCATCAGCTCTTCATCCTTTATTTGCAACAATGCCTGTTGAAATAAAGTAGCTTCGGTTAGATATAAATGATGATTGAATATATTCAATATCATCATTTATATATAAACGAAATTGCTACATCTCAAGTATATATATTCGATCTGCATTTAGAGGTCAGTAATTGCAGATTATTGGCATTTGATGTTTCATATAAGATCCCAATCAAGCATCATTATCGGTGATCATTTCCAGATTGGATATTAACTGTATGTGCAAAATAAAGTCAGATCGAACTTAGTAAACATTTATGTTTATTAAGCAAACTAACACTGATTGATGATCAGGTGTTTGGTTAAGACTGAGGGGCACATCCATAAGAGACGTCCCATGAGTGGACATGCCTCCACCTCATGGAGACATGTCCGCTCATGGGACGTGTCTCCCATTTATGTATATAATGCAGATCCTATCCACAAAAAGCAGATATTGAAATGAATAGATGTTTTGCTCGTGTAGATCGAATACCACAAAGGAAAATTCAGATTGTTTTGCTCATGGTCATATCTGATCCTTAACCTTAACATGGTATCAGAGCTAGGTTAAGAATTCACAAGTATGAATTTTTTAATTTTATTTTTATCTATATCCCTTCAGGCGTGCACTCCAGACTAGGAGTCGCGTCGTCACTTCCGCAAGATCAATCCGGTGGCTGCGTGAATAGAAGATCATACGGTGCCTAAATCTCGAGAGATTAGAGCTCTTATCCTCAAAACTTTGCGTCATCTCACCTCCAATTGGATTTCACATTGCTGGAAGTTAAACATACAAATACCCCCAGATGATGAGACTGTCGGCGAACGATGCTAAGAGAATGTTGGACGGGCTAGCCTGGAGCTGACCGCTGTGGGTTTGATTCAGGCACTTTTTATAATAGTGCCTAGTACATCTAAAGATGGCGATTTGAGAGAATGATGCTTCAAATGTGTTCTTCTTGGTGTAATCGCTCTTGTACGCATACCAAATGTTGTGAGCCATAATACTAGCGATGACCTGTAGAGACTTATTGCCTAGCGGATATATAACCGATTATGATCGTGGTGTTCTATGTGATTGATTGTCATCGTATCTTGATAGCTCCTTAATTCTTGATGATCCTATGAGTGTTGGTGTAAGCTTCAGTAGTGATCACTAGCTAGAAGATTATTGGGTGGCCAGAGCCAAAGGCTCGGCCACCAATTTACCGCTTCGAGCGCTATTCTGGGGTCTTTCTTTTCCGACCTGCAAACGGAATTATTGGAGATCAAATGATAGAACAAACGAAAGGCAAATCAAGACAAGAGTTCCTAGGTGGCAACTACGTCCCACCTGGCAGAGCATATTTAACTGGGAGCACAGGCGCATCTATTCACAAGAACTCTATTCGGATTATCCATTCCCAGAGAAAGCTTCTATTCACATCAACGTTGCTATAATCATCATCGAAATCTCTGTTGGGGCTATCTAGCGACGCCACCTTGGGCGGAGCTTGATGACATCGCTCTATCATATTTTTTCGGGTTTACCATCCTTGCAATGGATTGTTTACCATTATGGGCAAGTAAGTCGAAGGTAAATTATTTAGAAGGTGATCGTGATTTGTTTGGGTGAAATTCTTCATCCTTGGGTTTTGCCACGAGAATGTCCATTGGCGTTGAAGTCAACAGAGATAGTTGAATGAGTATGGCAGCGTTCACTTTCAGTTATTGATTCTTCTTTACTGTCTCTTATCACTCCTTGAGCAGCATGGGAAATGAATCGGGCTACCTTGTGCTCTAGGCTTTGTATTATGAACAAAGTTGATACTTGGAGGCATGAAAAGTGATGTATGAATATATTGAAGAATCGATTCACAGATGTTAGAGGGTAGAGACTGAATCATTCGTGGCTCCTCATTAGAAATTGGCGCAACTATTCTAAGTAGTGTGGATATATTCAAAGGAATCTATTCACATTGGCTTTGCTGGTTCATTAGAAATTGCTGCTGCAAGTGAAGACTGGTGTCTAACTATCGTTGTAGATTTGTCTTGCTATCATCTCCAACAATAGCGATTAGTATTTCTAGGTGTGAAGATTTATCTATTTCTCTGAAGGCTTGATGAGGGAAGGAAGTGTCGCTTCTCTTCAATAATCTCTGTGGATGTGCATCATCAATAATGCCTTTATTTAGTGATCAATCTGTTGGTTGATTGTCAGAGGCTTGGATAAAGCTCTAGTTGATGCCGCGGATATTTGATGAAACTCTTCATCGAGAATGTTTCACTCAGGTCAGAGTCCCCTCAATGCTCATTTCTAAATCGATGGGCTTCATTAGAATTAAATCTCGGAATGACAACTCAGTCGAAGTTAGAGTTCAAAACGCTTGATTCATGCATTCTATCTGGCTTAAAATTCGTTGAGTGACTTCTGATTTTCGACTCAAGGCTGCGTAGCCTCTAGCTCTCGCCTCTCACGAATTATCATATCATTTTGACGCACCTTCAGAGAGACGCGAATGTGGTTACCTGAAGTTACATCAGAATATTGGCAGGTCTAAAGCTCAGAAGGATCGAAATTAGGGCATACGCGAATTTGAGTTCAGTGTCTGGTATCTATCAGATGATAGCAAGTATATATATGAGCCCGCCATATTGAAATCTTCTTGGCGCATGTAAAGTGGTCGGTCTGATAAAAAAAAAAAAAAATTGGTTGAGAGGCTTCATGTTTTGGAAGCAATGTGGCCACTTGGAAATTGCATGAGGCCGATGTGCTTTAGATTTGAGCCTGATGATGGGAAGATGATTATTCCAAAAAGCTCTGGGATTCTAGAAGGAAAGAAGCAGGTTCATTGCCTCTAATAAAGCTTTCAAGGTTTAATGAGCCCCTGTTGTGAGTGAAGGATGAGTTTGCCCTCTCACGTGCTTCATGTGGCAGAGGAATCTCATGCTTTCTGACTGCGAAAGCATTGCGTGGAAAAGACAAGTGTAGACATGCACAACACTTAAGGAAATTCTGTTATCTCCAATTTTCAAGAGATAAGTATTTGTTTTGTTGTTGTTTATATTCTTATGTGAAACTCAGTCTATTGAGTTGTGCAGATCTAATAAAAGTTTAAAAGTGATGATCTTATCTCTAGGTGTTGCTAGTAAGCGTGCTACATCCGTTTCATAATCCGGTGGATTGCTGCTGAAAACAGAGTGCATCGTAAATTTGAACGGTCAAAGACCATGTTCAAATTTAACCTTGCAAAGGGCCTGTGTTCAAGCATTGAAAATGGTGGACTGATCTGAGCACAAGAGCAGCGTTCTATACTGTGTCCAATAATTACATCCATCAGAAGATTTAAAGAGATAAGTATTATTTGAAATCACCTTTCTAGGCTGAATTTCTTTTATATCATTATTTGGATCATGTGTGATTAGTAAAGAGAGATCGTGGTTTCTCTTGAATTGTGTTCACTAACATAAGATCTTTGAAGATTCAAATTATTCGTTCCAAGTTATTGCTATAACTTGAGATAGTAAACTTTGTATGATATTTCTTTGGATAGTTATAAACTATTAGTAATCTCTCTCTAAAATGCTTCCAAGACAGATCTAGGAGCAAGAAGGTGATGAGAGATTGCTTAGTGATGAAAAACTTGAGGCATCTTGAGAGGAAGTCATGCCAACCAAAGAATTGATCAAACATGAAGTCACAACTTGCAGCCATGGGACTGAGTTGGTGGCTAGAGGGAGTTCACTTCCATAAGTCTTCTTTGCAATTTCTGAAGCAAGGATCAAGAGGGAGTTTTGTAACTCTTTGAGAAGTAGTGAAGATTATTGTATTGCAAGGCTAGGTGCCAAATCCTTAGAGGATCCTTTCAGCTGCTGAGATTAGAATTGCTCAAGACAGTCATCTGAATTTGACATTGGTAGCTCCGCAAAGCTATTCAGAATAGTGATCTGGGATAAGGTCGAAAAGGACAGCCCTGAACTCTACAGAGGTGTGCATTGGAAACCATTTCTCTAAAGCAAGTATTGCAGGCAATCTTGGACGATGAGGTCAGGAGGTTGATGCAAGTGCTGGAAGATTCCGAGGGAGCCTACTGAACCTAAAGAAGATGATTGTAAGAATACCTTTGGATGTTGTTTCAGGTTGAGGTTTGCGATGATATCCTAGTGTAGCAAGAAGAAATCTTCTATGGCACTAAGTACAACAGAAGCCGAATATATTGCAGCCTCTATGGGAGCAAGAGAAGCAGTATGGCTCCGGGAATTGCTTGTGGGATTATTTGATCAAAGCATATAGAGATTCCTTACCACTATGTGAGAGACATGGTAGAAAGGAATGTGACTTAGTTGGAGTATATTAGTACAAATGATCAAATAGCAGACATTCTCACCAAGCCTCTCTCCAGAGTTAAAGTTGAAATGGTTGAAATGTAAATTGTTATTAACATTGAGATTGAAATTGTTCATTTTGTACTAATGTATTTAAAAGATGTTTAATGCATAAACTCTTGTGTCATGTGTGTGACTCCATGACTTTATGGGCCCTCTCCCCCTGTGTACATTATTGAAAGGTGACGATCTTTCTGATAATGAACACTTGTATTTGACATTGTAAAGTGACGACTCTATAATGATTAGTTTCACTATCATGATGGATATCATGTGACTTGATATCCGTGGATATGTCATGTTAGTATCTCTTGGACATTTTGATAGATATCATGAGACTTGATATCAGTTGAAGATCATTATGATCCTTATGGGATAATCATGGTGGATAAATGTATCCGTGGATATGCCATGATTTATTATGGTAGACATCATGAGACTTGATGTCAGTGCACATACCATAATGAAGATGTGTTATGAAGAATGTCGTGACTTGACACTCTTAGAAGCATACCATATCTCTTGATATCACAAGTAAGGTGATATCACGATATACTTGGTTGGAGTTATCTTCCCTAGCTAAGAGGGAGTGTTGAAATAAAGTAGCTTCGGTCAGATATAAATGATGATTGAATATATTCAATATCATCATTTATATATAAACGAAATTGCTACATCGCAAGTATATATATTCGATCTGCATTTAGAGGTCATTAATTGCAGATTATTGGCATTTCATGTTTCATATAAGATCCCGATCAAGCATCATTATCGGTGATCATTTCTAGATTGGATATTAATTGTTTGTGCAAAATAAAGTCAGATCGAACTTAGTAAACATTTATGTTTATTAAGCAAACTAACACTGATTGATGATCAGGTGTTTGGTTAAGACGGAGGGGCACATCCATAAGAGATGTCCCATGAGTGGACATGCCTCCACCTCATGGAGACATGTCCGCTCATGGGACGTGTCTCCCATTTATGTATATAATGCAGATCCGATCCACAAAAAGCAGATATTGAAATCAATAGATGTTTTTCTCTTGTAGATCGAATACCACAAAGGAAAATTCAGACGGTTTTGCTCATGCTCATATCTGATCCTTAACCTTAACAATGCCCAACCAAGCTCTGCAGCTACCATGCGCTCCCCACTAGGTCAAACACTTTCTCCTTCATCCTGCACAGAAAATCATCCATAATGGACATGCAAGAACAAGCTATCCCAATATCATCCACCTCAGCAAGACCCAAAAAGTGTTTAATCAAACAAACCAAGCCTGCTACAGAACAATCAAAGATAGTTTTCAAACTCCTATTTGACACCATGCTCTTGAAATGCAGGTCCCTCCCCTTGACTGCACCCTTGTGAACTATGGCATGAAAATGCCTACAACAGATCAACACTTCAACACACCAAGCACCAGGAAAGAAAGGAAGAAACTCGAGATTTGAAATGGAAAATAGTTAAGGCAGGCCATCAAACAGTGGCCACCTAAACATGGGGGCTTTACAACTCCGAAAATTAAGGCACTTCAGCTTTCCAAAGAGATATCAACCCTTTCCAAAAATTCACCCTATAACTAATCAAGGCAGAAAAAGGACTCTGATCAACTCCTAAATTTGCCAAACTGCTATCTTATTGATCTCTGAAAAACCATCAATGAAAAAAACATCATTGAAGGACTTCCACAAAGCAAGAGCTTCCTCCAACAAACTATTACACTTCAAACTTAGACATGACTTTTTATTAAGACTCAAAAAAACAAACCCTGAGTCCCTTTCAACAATCAACCACTTGCAGCCCAAAGAAACAGCTAAAGAAACACGACAACTGCCATCCATTCAACCTTATAATTAAAATGTACTCCCAGGAAGAAAGAAAGCCCATGAACAGAAGAAATTGAAGAATCCCAAACAATCTGCTTATATCTTGCCCATTAATGGGGGACAGAGCATTACTATATATTAAAATTAACATATTAATGAGTTTTAGGTTGGTATAACCGTGTATTAAAATCTAACATATTGAATGTCAAAGGGGATGTGCTCAAATAGCAAGGCCATAGGGTTCTCAAGATGTAGATCCAAGTTCAATCCTCCATGGTGACATCTAAGGTGGAATTCCAAGTGAAAACTCTTGGACTTCCATTGTGGCTTCTAAGTTGATTAAAGTTGAATATGTTGAATAAAGTGGGATGTGTTAGTGGGGAGGAGGTCCCCCTTGTGACCTCCACTGATTAGAGACCAGCCTAAATAATCCCACCACAAGAAGAATTAAAAACAAAGAAGAAATCTAATATATTAATTAAATTTTTATTAAGATTATATTGATATAATTTTAAATTCAATGGTCCAGCATATTTAAAACTTTTATTGCACTTTAATAAAAAATACTGTTTAGAATGATCCTTTAGGACCTTTACAAAGAATAGAATTTTCCCACTCGGCAGGTTTTCCTGATTTATAGAAATTCAAACAGGGGCAGGAGATATCTGTTTTACCTGCACATAGCCATTGTCAGACCATGTTGCAACAATATGTGGCTGCTGTTCCATTGAACGTATCCGATTTACAGAACCTTGATGAGCCACCTTGTGCACCTGGAAAAGAATTATAGGTAATATGCATATAGCTCAAGCAGGAATGCTTCTATAAGGCATCATAGTTCAAAACCAGCAATCTAAAGCGAGCAAAAGCAGCAGAATATCATGCAATAAACATGCATTAACCCTTAGAGCATAAAGAAAAAAAAAAATGTTAATCTGTAAAAATATATAAAACATATCAGCAGGACTTAAAGTAGAACATCCTATAATAACAGAAAAAGATGTCCCGGATCAACTTCTACACTAGGATGCAAGAAATAGAGTTTAACAAGATGTACAGCCCCTAAAGTTCATTTCTGAGCTTGTAAGATATTCTGAATTAAAAAAATATTTAAAAATCTTAAATGGCAGTATACCTGTAAGCTGGGCATCTTGGACTCCATGCCTAAATCTTCATCACCGTCATCTTCTTCATCACTACTACTATCACTCTCACTTTCATCATCATCCAAGCCTTTACACAGATTTCGATTCTTACCACTGATATTTGATAACTTAAATAGTCCAATCGCATTATTCACTGCCACATCTGCCTGAACTTCATTAATTGAGAAATTTGAAATGGTGTGCAGCCAATACTTGGGACTGAAATACAGTATATAAATGCCAATCTATGTCTACCTGCTATTATCATGCATGTGAACATTTGTAAAACACTTTCAATAAACTACTACTTGCATTGAAAGTTAGCATCACTATGTTCTTCATTGTATGTTTAAATTAGAATAAAAATAATTCCAAGGTATATGGGAAATAATATACAATGCAGCCAGTCACTAGAATATTTCGGATCAACAACAAACATGGATGATAGTAATAAACAATTGTACCTTATTATGAGATCAAAAGATTATTCCCAGGGTGCCCAAACAGAAACAATATTAATGCCTATGAAATTTATAAAAGTATAGAGAAGCAAATGTAGTTTCAATTTGAGCACTCTCAACACTATTCTACACAATGAAACCCTATTTTAAGCTATCTTGCCAACTCAACCAGGTTTTAGGAAGCTGCAGTTAAAACGAATTAAGTTTAGTTGTATATAGAAATGACTTAAAATGGATGGAGTAATAAAAGACTAGGAATTCCAGATTTTTTTCACCAAACCTTTATGATCGTGCACAGAATTTTCCAAATAAGACGATAATCAGTAAATCAACAATATATATAAAGAGACAGATCTGGCATCCAATTTACAAGGAATGGGGCAATGTAAATGTAGTAGCAATCACATGCTGGCAATAAAAATTCATTTCTTCCACTGGTATCACTTTTTTTTTTTAAATAAGCACATGCTAAAACATGTAGTAGTTCAAAGTGATCTACCGAACTAAACTACACACTAAAAAACTTAAAATACAGTAAATCATATACCTGAGTTCCAACTACACAGTAGACAGTGTGAGGAAATTCGGTGCGGATCAATCCTAGTGTATCACGTATTATATCAGAACTGTGCCAAACACATAATTTAAGCAACTGATTATCATACATGGACACTTTTATGATAAGACATAAAAGGAAATCTATTATAATAGAAAATATATTGATGCATATCATACAGTTCAGTGTTCATTAATGGGGGCTTTTATGATAAAGTCCCCTCACTAATTACACTTCATTTCCTTCATTGATCAACTGTAACAAAGAATCTAAACATAACTATTCAAATGGTTACCTTAGACAAGGCCATCCAATATTAAATGCATGAATGCAATCATAAGCAGTTTTATCAAATGTAAGCTCCTCTCCTTCTTCCAATTTGTCAACTCCAGGCTGCCAGACCTGATAAAAAGACAACACACAGTCTCTCTAAAATTACAACTACCCAACAAAGTGAATGATAAGTATGAAATTGAAAAAAATAAAGACCCGAGCTATTATAGGTATATATCTACAGATTCAGACACAGAGGTCAACTGTGCACACATGTACATAGCCTATAATTTACAAAAGTAATTACAATCAATAATTTTTTATCAAGCAAAATTTCAAATGTACCTTGGCAGATTGTTGTGCAGACTCTGAGGTTCCCTCTTCCCTCCTAACATTCTGCAATGAAGGACAATAAAAACTTCAAAATTCATGCAAATATAAACTCATGATCAGTAAAATCTTGAAATTAAATAATGCATATATTACCTTTGTTTTCTTAGGGACTCTCTTCTTCTTTATGTTGCGAGCCATAACATAAATCAAATGTATTCCTAGCACATCAAGTTCAATGAAAAGTAAAGATGGCAGACCGATCCAATGAATTCTAATCTTATATAAAAGTGATTTGATAATAAACTAGAAGTGATTAGTTTTAATGAAATATTAATATCCAACTAAAACATAAACAAAAAAGATATTTTTAAAAATGGACTAAGGCACCACAATATCCATTGTAGAAATGTTCAGTGCAGACTAGACATACTTGGTTGTGGTTGATCTCATGACATGTTGAGCATTAGTGTTGGAGACTGTTAAGCGCCTACATTTTGTGTATCTGAATGTGACTAATTTTGTAGTTCTCATAGAGAGGGGATAGACTGGGCCACCTAATCTGGATCAAAATGGGATAGCATTTGATGCTACCATTAAGTTAATGGAGGTGGTGTGTCATGCCCACAGACTCATGTGGGCTAACACTCAAACACACAACAACAAAAAAAATAGTGTGATTTTAATTTAAATACTTAGTTTCCTCTTGAACTAAATTGCTCAATGTAGCTGATGGTAACAAGCATTCACATGCATCATCACGCGTGCCAAAATGCATGAACCTAAACACATGCAATAATTATGAACTGGATATGTATAAGGAAGAATGAAAGAATAAAATAAATGCAGGACTGCAACATCCATGTCTGAATAGAATAATAAATGGTAATAAATGTGCACGAGAGAATAGGTCTCAAGACTGGAATCGTCAGGAAATCATAATGAAACACCAAAATTGAGAAGAAAACGGACTCACATCCTCCCCCCACCCCCAAGATTAGCCTTCCTCCTGGTAGCCCTCAAAGAATGCAAGGTAAGCACAGTTCAATCCAAATTCTATTTCCCCATATGGACTTGTCATAGAGACTGTAATGTCCCGCTTTATTCCTAAATGTCTGCAGCCTATGTTTCAAAAGAAATCAATATAGATAATTAATATTACACCAAACTGGCATTAAATAAAGATTAAGTTGTTAAGAAAGGTCAACCAACATATGAGGAATTGCGTCCCTTGAGCAAGATAAGATATATAAGAAAGGTAGATCTACAGGGAAAAGAAAAGGGAAAATAATTATTATGACTGATTACAAGTAATAGACAACAGCACTAGCAAATTAAATTATTATTTTCCAAATGCAGCAATGAAGGGTTGTAACTATTGAGGTGAAAAGGTGTGACTCACTCAAACTTGAGATATAAAAGGGAGAGCATTTCATTTGAGAAAGACATCCATAACATCATTCAATCAATCAAGAATAAATATGATGTGACTCTTAATGTGAAAGGTTGTGACTCCCTCAATAATAAGATATAAAAGGGAGATCATTTCCTTGTGGAGAAATCATCAAGTGGATGAGATGGGAAAAAGGAAAATAAGAAATTGAAACATAAGATATCTGTTGGAAATAAATATTGTTTTTCAGCAAGAATATTATTGGGAAGTAAGTTTGAAAATATAAATTAGGAATAACTATATATATAAATATATATATCATAATTGCATAATGATATTTTATTACCAATTAATAGAATAGATTCCTTTAGCAATCTATTTTGAGTTTATTGAAGTATTTTGCAAATAGGGAGGCTGATCAACCTTCCGAGTTCATGAGAGGTGAAGTACTGGCCTTTCCTTCATCAAGCACGCCACCTCGAGATGCAGTGCTTGTGGACCAGAAGGTGTATGAGTGCTCCTAGGCTTGTTGAGGAAGACATTCTTCATGCATCTTATCAAGCACATCACCTTGAGATGGATGGAATGGAGCAACCTGCCATGCTCATGGGCTGGGATGCAAATGAGTGCTCATGGGCTTGCTCAAGGAGGATGGAGTGCCTCCAAGTTGGACTGAGGGATGGAGTGGACCTGAGATCCTACCATGTTCGTGGGCCAGGAGGCAAATTAGTGCTCCTCGGCTTGAGGGTCTTCTCAAGTACGTCGACCCGAGATGGATGGACAAGGATCCACCCATGCTCTCGCAATACAAGGATAACCATCCTTAAGATTGCGGTTTGAAAACATTTCAAGTGGATTCCTAATATGATTGGCTATAGGAACATGCCTTAGAATAATCATTAATGATGTTAAGATATTTTGAATTCAAATGTTAATGATGGTATGAACTATAGATCTAACAATTATGATGTTTTAGCTATGGTGTATTGTTCTCAATATTATAATATTTTATGTATTAATTTGAATGTTACCATAAAATTGATACTTGTTATTACTAATATTAGTTTTTAGTGATTATTATTGTCTTATAGGCCTAAACCCAGGAATTTACCAAAAGGGGACATTACAAAGACAGCATGAGTCCTATCCTAGGCCAATTGCTTTGTGTCTCTAACTACAAGGTAGTACAAACTACTATAAAAAAAATAAAAAGGTTATTTCCAATTTTTATTTTTTTGCAACAACGCAGCATTTTTTTTCCTAATTTTCTCAAAGGCCAAGAGATTGACCTTCACATGCTGGAATAGCATAGCTTTGACACAAATATATATGCTGGTATCTCTTTTACACTGCTGGCTTACAGTCTTAACTTTATGTTTGCTCAAATATCAGATACATTTCCATAACAGATTTATCATAATAGAACCATTCTCTACACATTTTCAACTCAGCAATATACATGAAATCCCTAAGAGGGCACATATATTCCAGATTTAAAAACAAAAGAGAAAGCTAATCCTATAAGAACATACTTATGCACTACATATTGATATATACATGCCCATGTCTACCCATTGAAAGAAACATATAAATATATATAACAATATAAAGTAATGCATAGATATACATTTCTGAAAAAGTATACAC